>JAJAGP010007691.1:0-11932 GCA_025084515.1 Ancistrus triradiatus
CCATTCACATTAACTTCAACATTACTTCTAATATAAAGACACATAATCATATTAATGAAACTAACATTTTAAGCACTTCAAATATGTACTTTCTAGAGACAGAGTTAAAAGCTTTCTTCTGATCCAAAGCAATAACATAAAAGTTATCTTCTTTACTGCAGACAATTTCTCGTAAGATACTCAAATTATCCCACATTAGCCTTCCTTTCACCGCACATGTTTGTTCTTTTACTATTACAGAATCTAAAACACTTTCCAATCTGTTCATGACTTTTGCTAATATTTTATAATCTGTATTCATTAGTGTTAAATGTTTATAGTTATTTATGTCAAAGACATCGCCTTTTTTATATGAAAGTCTTAATATTCCATCATAAAAACAGTTATGCATACACCCCTTCTTTACACGCTCATTAAAAACCTGTGCTAATAAATTAGATAAGTCGTGAACACATGTGAAATAAAAATCTAAAAGAAGGCTGTCTAGACCTGGGGACTTACCCAAATTTAGCTGTTTTATAGCAGCAAAACTTCCAACTCTGTCACATCATTTCCTAGGGAATCATTTTGACTAGGATATTGCTTATTCAAAACGTTCCTCATAATTCCATCCTCAATATCCAATTCTTTATACATATATTTGCATAATATTTTAATTGTTTTCCTTATTTTATTAGGATCTGTAATTATATCCATCCCTTATCTAACCTAACATAACCTACTGCATATGTGATGTTTCTTTCTTTCATGAATACAAATACATTATTTTATCTGAATTAAAATTTGCCTCTGGAGCCAAACCAGCTATAATTTGAATCTTCTTTATTCATACTTTTTATTGTATCCTGTGTTTCATTTAGAATGCTTTCTTCATATTCAGATCTGTCTTTTATTGATTTTAAGCTAATATATTTTTCAATTAAAATCTTATATTTTTCATTATTTTCTTTACTTAAAGTTTTGCTCTGGAATTTAGAAATTTTCTTATCCTAATTCTAAACAGTTCCCAAAACTCCTGCTCACTTGATGTAAATTATTTTAAAGATTTAATTTTATTTATTTCTTCTTTTAATTCTAAAATTATTTCAGGATACTTTAGAATCTGTGTGTTCATTTTCCAAACATTTCTACATTCACTAAGATCATTAAACTTAATTGTGACAAATATTGTTAAGTGATCTGATTTGACCAACAATTCTGACACGTGGGATAAAACAGTAAACTTATCACATACATAAATTCTGTCTATGTGGGATTTATATACACTATCAGTTCTTGTAAATTCAATTTTATTGGGGAAAAGAACCCTAAAAGCATCATTTAGATTATTTTCACACATAATCTCTATTAGAATACATCAATCTCATTGTATTTTATTCGGTTTAGTTGAAGCACTATGAATATTTTCAGTAACGGTATTAAAATCACCACAAACAATAACATAAAACTCAATATATAGCAGGTTTCATAATTTATTAAAAAGTTTAATTTTTTTATTTAATTTATCTTGGACAGTATAGACATTAATTCTAATTTTCTTTTCTAATATGAAAAACATTCACGTACATTAACCTTCCAGAGATTATTTCACGCATTTTAATGATTGTAACATTATTTACATAAAACAGAATTGCCAAACCATCTGTTTTATCTTCACCAATTGAAAAGACGAAAGTGTTATTACCTCAAATTCTTTGAGTTTCTCTTATATCTGAAAAACTTAACAATCTTGTTTCCTGCAAGCATAATATATCCAACTTCTCTTGCATTAAAATATAAAATTTTCTTTATCTATTTGCAATTGATAGTATGCCCCGAACATCACAACTAGTAACTGCAAAGTTATGGAGAGACATGATAGAAATTCATAGAAATCATTTCTTTCTTACATTATCTGGAAGTTCACACAGACTCTTCCCTTCAGTCTCCACAGAAGAATTCCTATTCCTTTTCCTTTCCCTTTAGCTGCTACAGTGGTGCTTGAAAGTTTGTGAACCCTTTTTCAGAAGATTTTCACACAAGTCCTAAAAGTAGACAAAGAGAACCATGTTTCACAGATGGGATAAGGTTCTTATGCTGGAATGCAGTGTTTTCCTTTCTCCAAACATAACGCTTTTCTTTTAAACCAAAAAGTTCTATTTTGGACTCATCTGTCCACAAAACATTCTGCCAATAGCCTTCTGGGCTTGTCCATGTGATCTTTAGCAAACTGCAGACGAGCAGTAATGCTCTTTTTGGAGAGCAGTGGCTTTCTCCTTGCAATCCTGCCATGCGCACCATTGTTGTTCAGTGTTCTTCTGATGGTGGACTCATGAACATTAACATTAGCTAATGTGAAAGAGGCCTGCAGTTGCTTAGAAGTTACCCTGAGATCCGTTGTGACCTTGCAAACTATTACACGTCTTGCTCTTGGAGTGATCGTTGTTGGTCGACCACTCCTAGTGTTATGGTTTGATTCCGTCTCGGCCGCGCTTATCTTTTTCTTTCTGCTTTTCTCGCTCCTTTTTGCGTTTGTTTTCCTTTTTTCCCACGTGCATTTTGTTTGGCGGCGTGCGTGTGTTGTGCTTCCCTCCCCTCGCAGATCCATTGGCTGCTTCCTTGACGTCATCTCTCCGGCGCATCCTCGACACACCGGTTTCTCATCTTGCCATTACCTCGCAGTCTTCAAAACGCCGGATCAAGCAGCCAGGGATCGCCAGATCTTTCCGTCTGTAACCCGGTACCTAGCTCAGTTTTCTTCATTCCCTGATCTGGTATTTTAGCGTCTGGTTCTTGCTGTCTGTGCGTTCTCTGAAACGCCTCGCCTAGTCTGTTGCATCCTGCGTCCGTTAGCCTAGCCTCCTCGACTCTAATTTTCACCTTTTCAAATTAACTGTTAATCCTAGATGTTCCACATACTTTTTGCCCACTCAAACTAATATGGTAATATCGGATCAATTTTTTTTCCTTTCCTTTCCCCATCCAATAAATAAAGGATCAAGTATAATATTTTTGTCTCAGTTGTTTTAAACTGGGTTTCTCCCTTGATCTACTTTAATTAAGGATGAATGTTTTTAGGTCAGTTATTTAGCCAGAAAATATAGAAAATTCTAAAGGGTTTTCCACAAACTTTCAAACACCAACTTGTTAGGTTTTACTCCATTCCACATCTTGAGTGAGTCAGAAACTGGAAAATCTTTCCTCTGTTTGCGCTCTCATAAAACTTTATTTTTCCATATTCATTTGAGGAATCATTTTCCAACTGTCATCATAGATTTTTCTTCCGCAGTAGAATCATTATTTGTTGACCCTTCCCCTCCTTTCAGAAAGTTCCTGGGAATCCTTCCTTCCTTCCTCAGTGGTCGTGTTTTTTGTTTATATTTGGGTCTGTTGGTTGTCTTCCATAATTCCCACATTGGCTTGGGCTTTTTTGCCCTCATTGTTTGCTGCTTGTTTCAGTGGCCTAAGAAGGTTTACTCCACTTCAGGTTATGTTCAGCTTTGCACCATTTGTAGGCCCTTCCTTGTTTGCAATTCTTTCGTATTCTTTCTCCAGATCCTTCCTCCCACTGAATCGTTTGCGTTTGCCTGTTAAATCTGTTGGAGTAAAACTTAAGGCCAGTTTTTTAACAAATGTTTTTTTGTGGCCTATGTTATCCCACAAAGAGTTACAAAGTACCTTGTTTTTGCCATTTCTCCTCTTGTCATTTCTGGTTCTGACCTCTGTTTGAGGCCTGGGCCCATGCCCACTGGTCCTAGGATGCCCCTCTGTGTTTTTCAGGAGGGTGCTGCCTGAGTTGTCTTCCAACAACAACACTGGGTCCAACTTCTTTTTTCTCCTGGACCATAATCATCAAATCATCTCAGTTTAAACACCTCTGCTTAGTGCAAGAGCACTCTACACTTCCCTAAAGCCTTAGACGCAGCTTCCCTCAATACCTCCAGCGGTGGGGGGCAGGGGTTTTGCCCACATGGACCCTTGTCCCAGGGGACCCTGGACCAACCGGTTTTGAGGAGGGAAATTGAGAAAATTATTAGAGACAAGGTTACTGAGGGTCTAAAATTCCAGCCTTATTATGAGACACTTATATAGACACTTTATATCATACATTTTTTTTTTTATCAATTTCAAATGGACCACTGAACCTGTGTGCATTTTTTTTATTTCCATTGGTAACTCTAAAGGCCCTGATTTGACAGCCAGACCTGATCTCCAGGAGCATAGGTAGGTGTCTGTCCTCTATGGCAACCTGATTGCCTCTTGAGTTGACACAGGACTCCCTCGATCCTCTGGTGGGTCTGTTCCCACACATGCTCACTCCAGCGCATCCATTCCTCCACAGCAGAAGCATTGGATGGGTTTTGGATAGGTCATTACTGGGGGTTGGTAACCCAGATAGCACTGGAACTGAGTCAGGCCTCTGGCCAAGCAGGTCGGCGAGATTGGGGAAATCTCCACCCAGGGTAGAAAGGTCTGGTTTTCATGACAGTATATCCTCAAGAACTTTCCCAACTCCTGATTTTGCAGGTTCACATTGTCCATTAGATTGGGGGTGGTAGCCAGAAGTAAGGCTGACATTAACACCATTCCATTTAAAGAAGGCAGACTACACCCTAAAGGTAAATTGAGTAGAAAAGATCTCCTCAAGTACTCCAAAAAAAAGAAAAACAGTTAAAATGGACGTCAACGTTTTCTGAAAAGGTTTTGTGCAGGGAAGGCCCCTCAGAAAGGGGCACAAAAACCTAAACCTCCCCTCAATGGTAAATATATTGATTAATGGTTTAGAAAATGAGAGGTGTTTAATCCTTTTGTAAGGATAGCAAATTTCAGTAACGAGTCCCAACAGCCAAAATGTCAACCATGTTTTTTTTCGAGAAGGATACCAGTTATAAACTTGCCAGAGCCAAGGGGTTTCTCCAGGGTTTACAGCAGGAAAGAAGAGGTGTAAGAGGTTACGAATATGTGACCATCTGTCCATATGCAACCTTTTCCATCATATGGAGTCACCCCTAACGACACAACGGTAGAATATACTCCTTTACCTGAGGAGTTGACATCTGGTTTGAGATAGAATTCTACCAAAGAGAAAAAAGGCCTTTTGGTAATTGTGGAACCAGGGACTATATGTAATAGTAAAATTAACAAACCACAATGAAAAGAAGAGACCAGCCAGGCCAGACAAGTGTTTAGGGCCGCTATGGGGAAATTATTTTTATTCCCAGATTCTTATGATCTGTTCCAACACCACCAGAAAGGGGTGGCTGGCAACCTCCAACTTACACCCTGCCAACATCTGCCAGATCCAATTTCACCACCTCCCTATCTTCCCTAGTTTTTAACCGTAGCTGCATTCCAGCTGGCCATGGAGGTTTTTTACATTTACACAGCATTTTTAGCAGAACGCCCCCTTATTCCCAGAGCGACTTTACAAGTTGATAGAATCCTACAAATCCCAATCAATTGTGTGTTAAGAAGGCCTTGCCCCTCAGGACCCAACAAGTGCAGCTTGGCAGAGGTGGGGGATTGGAGAAACCCTGGACCCTTTTCCTGGGTTTTCAGTTCCAGTACCTTACCCGCTAAGCTAACCACAGTCCCACATCATATTTTATATGGACATAGATTTTAACCCTAACTTTAGACCGCTTAAAATCATGGTCTCCAAATTGTCACATGGTCCCTACATTTTTACATTTTAGCCTAACCACATTCCCATAAACACCGTTTTTTTTTTACATTTTAAAAGCAAATTTTTAGCAGAACGCCCTTATCCATAAGCCGACTTGAAATTGATACAGTCCCTTACATCAAGCTTAAATTTGTGGGTTTAAGGGCCTCAAGGACCCAACAGTTGGTAAGCCTCTGGCAGAGGGGGGGATTTGAACCCTGGACCCTTTCTGGAACCATAGTCCAGTACCTTACCCGCTAGGCTACCACAGTCCCAAGCATTTAGCAGACGCCCTTATCCAGAGCGACTTGCAATCGGTACAGTCTTATAATCCAAGCAATTGTGGGTTAAGGGTCTTCTGGTCCAGAGTCCAGTACCTTAACCACTAGGCTACCACAGTTTATGGGAGTAGTAAGCTACAGGGTGTAATTTAGAAGAGTCTCCTACCCACTGCGATAACACGACTCCCAGCCCAACCTTGGAGCCATCAACCAAATGGTAATGTGTGGTCAGGGTGTGTCAGCAGGGGTGCTATGGTAAAAGCCCTTTTTTGAAAGAGTCTGGGTAGACCAGTTCAACCTCTGTGCATTATCATTTTGCAGGTCTGTAAGAGCAGAGACAATGCTGCTGTAATTTTGAAATTCTGTTGCTGTTGTAATTCCTTCACCACGGTTGAGACCAGCCAGTTGACCACTGCCTCTTTCAGTCATCCAGCAACCACTATGGCATGGCAACCCCTATGGCAATTAACCCATGGCAACCCCTAAAAGTTTTTTAGATTCAGGCTTCATGTGAAATCAAATCCTGAACTGTTCTGGTAAAACAGTAGGTCTACATGTAATTTGCTGCCAAGTCACTTTTTAGGTCCTGGAATTCCCTAGTGGTCTTCTGAGGTCAAACTTGGTGAAGACAGATGCCCCAAGCAACTGTTTGAGGGCAGCAGGAGCGAGAGGTAATAGATAAGTGTAAGGTTTGCTGATCAAATTTAACCCCTGATAATCTATACTTGGTCAAAGCCCACCTCAAGGTTTCTACACAAAAAGAACCTTGCCACTGCTGGGGTACTCTAGGGACAAATGAACCATTGTTCCAAAGCCACCATCATGTAGTCCTCCATGGCTCACTCCTCGGCATGTGTGAGGGGATAGATACTGCCTTTGACTGGAATCGTGCCCTCACACAGGTCAATAGCACAATCATAACTCCTATGTGGGGGCAATTTAGTGGCATTTTTATAACTAATGTGCCAGGTTAGTATTTGTTTCGACCATGTTTCCTGTTTACTGATTTTCCATTTGCCTAGCCATTGTAGATTGTTTGCTATTCTATGTCATTCTGGTTCTGACTTTGTTTCTGTTTGAGACCTCGATTTTGATTTTAGCATCTGAGTTAATAAACCTAGCCATTCCTTCTTATCAGCATGCGTCTGACCTTCCATATCCAGTGTTACACTGTCTCAGTTAAATACCTAAATTCTAGCTCTTTAATCTCTTCTTAACTTGTCTTTAATTATTTTCAATTTCTTCCCAGTTGTATATGCCACCCTCTCTCCCTCGACCCTGTGCAGGATCAAGTTGATAAGAAAGAGAGTGAATGAGTGAATGAATGAAGGATTTTCACTTCAGTCTGCTCCCTCTTTTACTACAGTGGTGCTTGAAAGTTTGTGAACCCTTTAGAATTTTCTATATTACTGCATAAATATTACGTAAAACATCATCAGATTTTCACACAAGTCCTAAAAGCAGATAAAGACAACCCAGTTATACAAAAATATTATACTTGGTCATTTATTTATTGAGGAAAATGATCAAATATTACATATTAGGGAGTGGCAAAAGTATGAGAACCTTTGCTTTCAGTATCTGATGTGACCCCACTGTGCAGCAATAACTGCAACTAAACGTTTCCTGTAACTGTTGATCAGTCCCGCACACCAGCTTGGCCTCACATTAACTGCTCGCTTCAGATCCTTCCACAACATTTCAATTGGATTAAGGTCAAAACTTTGACTTGGCCATTCCAAACCACAACTTTATTCTTCTTTAACCACTCTTTGGTAGAACGACTTGTGTGCTTAAGGCCGTTGTCATGCTGCATGACCCTCCTTCTCTTGAGATTCAGTTCATGGACAGATGTCCTGACATTGTCCACAAAACATTCTGCCAATAGCCTTCTGGCTTGTCCATGTGATCTTTAGCAAACTGCAGATGAGCAGCAATGTTCTTTTTGGAGAGCAGTGGCTTTCTCCTTGCAACCCTGCCATGCGCACCATTGTTGTTTAGTGTTCTTCTGATGGTGGACTCATGAACATTAACATTAGCTAATGTGAGAGAGGCCTGCAGTAGCTTAGAAGTTACCCTAAGATCCTTTGTGACCTCGCTAACTATTACACGTCTTGCTCTTGGAGTGATCTTTGCTCCATTTGTACACAATCATCCTGACTGTGGATTGATGGAGTCCAAACTCTTTAGAGATGGTTTTGTAACCTTTCCCAGCCTGATGAGCATCAACAACTCTTTTTCTGAGGTCCTCAGAAATCTCCTTTGTTCGTGCCATGATACACTTCCACAAGCATGTGTTGTGAAGGGCAAACTTTGATAGATCCCTGTTCTTTAAATAAAACAGGGTGCCCAGTCACACCTGATTGTCATCCCAATGATTAAAAACACCTGACTCTAATTTCACTAATATGTAATATCGGATCATTTTCCTCAATAAATAAATGACCAAGTATAATATTTTTGTCTCAGTTGTTTAACTGGGTTCTCTTAATCTACTTTTAGGACTTGTGTGAAAATCTGATGATGTTTTAGGTCATGTTTATGCAGAAATATAGAAAATTCTAAAGGGTTCACAAACTTTCAAGCACCACTGTACTTTCAGTTTTATCTGTTCCTTAGAATTTGCTCTCTTTTCAGCATTTTGCCATTTATTTCTTTCATACAGTTTACAATTATACTCATACACTAACTGACAAACAAATAAAGCACCCAGCTAGAAATGTCGGATTGCTGGAAAACTCGGCATTCAGTTATGTGGTAGGCAGATATGTAAAGAGTAAAGCTGTGGACTGATAAGACACTGGGTGTTGCCACAAGAGGGTGTAAAATTGCCCTTGCTGCTCTATAAAAAGTCTCTCAGAAGCTACATTTGGTTAATTCACTTTTTTTTAGATATCATTGACTGCTAGACATGCCTCTATGACACATTTCCACACAGCTGGGCCTGTAGATCCTCCACCCTCAAAATTTGCCAAAGTGCTCCAGCTGGTCCCATTAATGCTTGATTGGCAATAAATCTGGTGACAATTGTGATAGAAAATGTGAAATTATTGTGTACGTGGCATCCTTGACAGGTCTAACTCTTAGCTGCGTCTAACAAAGTTGTTTTTCATACAAGTTGTTGTTCCTATGTCCTGGTAAGTCAAGGATGGTACCAGATGTTCTTTGTCTCCTAGACATCACAGGGCCAACGTTGGGGCCTGGCTCCACAATTCTACATTGCCCTGAACCACTCCATTTTCACCCCCTTACTTAAGCTGTATATACATTATCTTTAATTATCACTACTTTGAATCAATCATAAATCGTAGCAGAGGATTATTCCCTCTTAGAACCTTGTATAACTATGATCTTTTGTCAATAAACCTTCAGATGAGTAACAATACAACCCTGGTCTTGTGTCTTTCCTCTCATCTCACTGGCCAGCTTGTTTCCAGTCTGAAGTAAGTTAGGTATATTTGCTGCTTTTCCACCACAATTTGGCACCACAGATGGGACTGTTCATCCAGGTTTGACCAGAGCAGAGGATGAGCTTCGGGGTACGCCCGGTGAAGGTTAAAATTATCTTCATGCCTGTACCTTGGAGGTAAGGAGGGAAGCTTGAATGCTGTATCTGCCTAGTATTACAATCCTAAGACTCACAAGGTGAGAAAACCAAGCTTTTAACACAGGCAGGCTAAGGAAATGTTGTAATCTGGCAGAGGCATTTCTTGGTAACCCTTGCTGTTCTTGGGCGAGCATTATCCTGCTGAAAACTGCCAGTTGGAAGGCATGCCATGAGAAGCAACATACAGTGGGGCAGAAAAGTATTTAGTCAGCCACTGATGTGCAACTTCTTCTACTTAGAAAGATGAAAGGGGTCTGTGATTTTCACCATAGGTACACTTCAACTATGAGAGACAAGATGAGGAAAAAAATAATCCAGGAAATGACACTGTAGGATTTTTAAAGAATTTAGATCGATAGATCGATAGATAGATAGATAGATAGATAGATAGATAGATAGATCAAATCAAAGTCAAAGAGTAAGTAATAGTGCACACTACAAAGATTTACATTATACATACATATGGTACATGTGATACAAAACGAAGGTGCTATTTCAGTTAACACTGCAAAGCTAGTATGGATTATAAGTCACAGTTGTAAGATAAATTATAAAATGAATTAAAAGTGAATTTAAAGTATACAGTGAATTTTAGAATATACAGTATAAAGTGAACTACTGTACACTATACGAAAAGTAAGAAAAAAGTACAAAAATCTACAGATTTATGTACATAGGGTGAGGATGTGCTGTTAGTTCCTGTGCACATTAGTACCTCCAAATATGCACACACACATGTGCTCACCCACATTCACATATTATTGTACATGTACAATTGTCACAGTTCTGTTACATTCAGTCCTCAGTTCCTCCCCGCCCCCCCCTCTGTGTAGAGTTAAAGAGCCTAATGGCTCTGGGAACAAAAGATTTCCTGAGTTTGTCTGTAGAGCAGCTCTGTGACAGTAGTCTGCCACTAAACACACTTCTCTGTTGCAGAAAAGTTGTGTGCAGTGGATGTTTTTGATTTTCCATAATGGAAAGCACTTTGTTCAGAATCACAAGTGACTCCAGCCCTATTCCGACTACTTTTCCAGCTTTCCTGACCAGTTTATCCAGCCGTGTTGCATCCCTCTTCTTAATGCTGCCTCCACAGCACACCACACTATAGAAGAGAGTGCTAACAACCACAGATTGATAAAACATCTGCAGGAGTTCCAGTTTACCATTCCAGTTTATCATCCAACTGCAGTCCAAGGTACTTGTAGGTCCTTACTAACTCCACATTAGACTCCTTAATAGAGACCGGCTGCAAGAAATGCCCATATCTATGAAAATCCACCATCATCTATTTAGTTTTCGAAGAATTTAACTGTAGATGGTTCAACTGCCACCAAGCAACAAAGTCATCCACCAGGTTCCTATACTCCTCCTCCTGTCCATCCCGTACACACCCAATGATCACAGTATCGTCAGAAAACTTTTGCATGTGGCAGGTCTCTGAGTTGTAATTAAAGTCCGATGTGTGTAGTGTAAACAGGAAGGGTGACAGCACAGTCCCCTGTGGTGCTCCAGTGCTGCTAACCGCAGTCTCTGAAGTACAATCCCTCAGTCTGACATACTGTGGTCAGCCAGTTAGGTAGTCCATGATCCATGTTACCAGGTATGGGTCCACTTGCATCCTGGTCAGTTTATCCCTTAGTAGGAGGGGCTGGATTGTGTTGAAGGCACTGGAGGAAACAAAAAACATGATTCTCACAGCGCAATTCCCCTTGTCCAGGTGGGAGTAAGCTCGATGAAGAAAGTAGAGGACGGCATCTTCTACACCCACCTTCTCCTGATAGGCAAACTGTAGTGGGTCCACAACATGCTTAACCTGGGGTCTGATGAGGTGTAGGAGCAGCCTTTCCATAGTCTTCATTATGTGTGAGGTTAGTCCAACAGGCCTCAAGTCATTTAGCTCAGTGGGACACCCAGATTTTGGCACTGGAATGATGCATGACGTCTTCCACAGAGTTGGGACCCTCCCCAGTCGCAAGCTCAGGTTGAAGATGTACTGTAAAGGTTCACCCAGTTCAGCAGCACAGGACTTAAGTATTTTAGAACACACTTTGTCCGGGCCTGCAGCTTTCCTTGTGTGAAGTCTTTTTAGTCGACCCTTAACCTGATCCGCAGTGATGTAAGGGTGAGACGGAGGAGGGGTGCTGACGACTTGGTCTGAAGTGCTGGTGAATAGAATGTGTGAAGAGGGTATTGAAGAGGCTGTGGTGTCTGTGCAGATAGCCTGGTGGAGGTGAGTATGGGTTTGCATATGAGAAGGTGTGGAGTTAACAGCTGGACAGGCGTGAACAGTAGATGTCGCAGGATCCTGGTTGGGGGATGTTATGGGTGTGATGTCGTGGCAGTCAGGAACAGTTAGTCCTGGAACAGTAGAGTCAAAACGGTTATAGAAGATGTTGAATT
>JAJAGP010007692.1:0-11929 GCA_025084515.1 Ancistrus triradiatus
GCATATGAGGAAATACATATTTCAATACAAAGTTAGAATAATTTATGTAATACTAACTTGACTAAGACATTT
Organism: Ancistrus triradiatus; assembly: GCA_025084515.1. Lineage (NCBI taxonomy): Eukaryota > Metazoa > Chordata > Actinopteri > Siluriformes > Loricariidae > Ancistrus > Ancistrus triradiatus. The sequence goes on from JAJAGP010007692.1 coordinate 73, forward strand.
GGTTCAATTACATTTATAGTATTGAACAGATGCCCTTATCCAGAGCAACTTACAACTGATACAACCCCACAGTCAAAACAATTGTTAATGGCCTTGCTCAAGGACCCAACTGTGGCATCTTGAGAGAGGTGAGATTTGAATCGTGAAGCATTTGGTCCATATTCCAGTACCTTAACCAGTAGGCCTGGGAACACTATGTCACCTATGCCCACAAAATCCATCATAGTAAGGGTAGAAGTAAATCCAGTTAATCCTGCAAAATGTTTTATAAGTTAATCTCATTAATATGCCCACACAGAGAATTTCTTAAAAATAAGTCATTATTGTATTTACAAGAACTTAATTTATGACAGTCAGTAGAGAATTTTCAGAGCAACTTGATATTATGTACCCAAGGCTCTATTCTAGGTCCTTTACAGTTTTCACTTTAAATATAGCCCATGGGTCATTTGCATAAATTGCAAACCTAATGGTGCCTTTCTCTTGTATTGTCCATTCTACTGGATTCACAGTAAGTCAGATTTGAAAACATTTAGACATGCGTGTGGCTGTTTTCCCCAGAAATTGTTCATATGTATATTATACCAAAGGTTCACATATCTAGTAAAAGTACAGTCAGTTCTGATACTGTATTTTATATTGTTTTGAAACGTCTTCCTCTCTTAAGACTTTACCACATGTTTTATAGTCACTGTAATATGTAGTGAAAATACAGCTTTAAACATGCAGAAGACATAGACACCATTAAATATTTTGCTCAATAGGTCATTTAATAATAAACATTCTTAAACAAACTTGGGTAATCACCTACCTTCTACCACACCTTACCTCGAAACACTGAACCCATTTGAAACAAATGCGTTACTCATTTTTTCTTGAAACAAAGGATAGAAACTTCACTGGTCCAACATTGCATTATTTGAAACAGGTAGCCTCCTACCCTACTGGGTAAAAAATGCAAAGCAGTGTCCGTGAGGAAGTCAGTCTTCCTCCATCTTCATCTTCCTCAATGCACTTAGACAGAATTAAAGTTTCTACCCTGTGTGAGGTCCTGAGGCCTGCTGAGGTTCAGGCCTTATCTCACTGGACTTCTCTTAGAGACACTTTTCCCTGCACACACCATGTGCAGTGCACAATTTCCCTGGCATGTTAGTCATAATTTAACTCAAGTATCATTAAGTTAACTCAAGGATCAACTAATTACCATTTTTGTATTGAATAGGAAACATGAAAGGTTGAATATAATGTTTCCTCTACCACACTCTACTCTGCTTGATCATTAGTTGATCATTAATGACATTACCAGATAGAGGAGATCAATTCCTACCCATTCTTTGCAACTGGAAAAGGAAAATTCCTCTCTTACTGTTAATTTTGGGAACGGCAGTGCACTTACCACCTGGATATGTGTTATTTAAAAAAGAGAATAGGACTTACATGTAGGCATAGATAATGAAAGTAAAGTAAAGGGAATAAAATCATCTCACTCCAGCTGCTTAACTCATATGAACCAATGGAAGCCTATAGAGGGTTTCTAGAAATCTGGGATAAATACTGCAGTTAATTTTGATCTATATCATAATACTAATCGGCTAAGGTATTGCAATTTTGTTAAATATGTAATACTTGTTCACAAAAAAAATATTATCCTTAGTCTTCTCATTCCCCAGAGCCAGGCAAAGACCCTTTTCATTATTGCCAGTTAGAATAGGGGAAAATTTCCCCCTTCCCTGCTTTGTGCATGATAGTGGGTCCAGCCACCTGGGTTCAGCAGTAGATAACAGAAAACCAATTAATATCCCAAAATAAATAACCTCAATATGGCATTTATATTTATATATATACATACATATATTTATATACATTTATATATATACAAACAGTGGGGCCAAAAAGTATATAGTCAGCCACTGACTGACATCTACTTAGAAAACTGAGAGAGTTATGTAACTCTCATCATAGGTACACTTCAACTATCAGAGACAAAATGAGAAAAAAATCCAGGAAATTACATTGTAGGATTTTTAAAGAATATAATTGTAAATTATGGTGGAAAATAAGTATTTTGTCAATAACAAAAGTTCAACTCAATACTTTGTAACATAACCTTTGTTGGCAATGAACAGAGGTCAAATGTTTATGTAAGTCTTCAACCAGGTTGGCCACCTGTAAGCTGTTATTTTGGCCCATTCCTCCCTGCAGATCTCCTCTAGAGCCATGATGTTTTGGGGCTGTCGCTGGGCAAACACGACTTTCACCTCCCTCTACAAATTTTCTATGGGGCTGAGGTCTGGAGACTGGCTAGGCCACTCTGGGACCCTTGAAATTCTTTTTTACGGAAGCCCCTCCTTCATGCCCGAGCGGTGTGTTTTTGGGATCATTTTTTGTCATGCCTGGTAAGACCCAGCCACGTTCCCTCTCAAGTGCTCTCACGATGGATGAGGTTTTTGGCTTAAAATCTCATGAGACATGGCTCCTTCATTCTTCCCTTAACACGGATCAGTTCGTCCTGTCCCCCCCCTCTGCCGAAAAACACCAGCCCAAAAGCCAGGAGGTTCCACCCCCTGCTTCACTTAGGTATGGTTTCTTGGGATGCAACTCACATATCTTCCCTTCCTCCAGACACAACAAGTTGAGATTAGAAAGTTCTGATATTATACCACATGAATATTCTCCCCATCCTCTTCTGATCATCCTATGCTCTCTGTCAGACTTGAGACGGGCCTATCCATGTACTGGCTTAATCGGGTGGAGCACGCCTGGCCTGCAGGATCTGAGTCCCCTCGGTGTAGTGTGTTTACTGATTGTAGCCTTGTTACTGTTGGTCCCCAGCTCTCTGCCAGGTCATTCATCAGGTGCCCTGCCATGTAGTTCTGGGATTTTTTCTCACTTTTCTCATGATCATTTTTTGACCCCACCGGGGATTATATCGTGTTTGTGGAGCCCCCAGAGCGAGGGAGATTATACACTGGTCCATTAATTACATGTTAACCTATTGGAGGACAAATTAGCTTCTTAAGAAAAGTTACAGGTCCTGTGAGGAGCCAGAAATCTTGCGTCGTCTGTTGGGTGTACACATAGTTATTTTCAACATGATTTACAATTAAAATGTCTTACACTCCCTACAATGTGATTTCCTTGATTTGTTTCCTCATTTTTTGTCTCTCATAGTTTGAAGCGTACTTATGATTAAATTTCAGACCCTCTCTCTCGTTCTAAGTAGGAGAACTTGCACAATCAGTGGCTGATTAAATACTTATTGCCCGCCTGTAAATGTATATGTGTGTGTTATATATATACATGTATATATATAATTTTCAATCATAACCATTCCTCATACGTAGACACGTGACGTGTCACAAAAAACAAAAATACCTCCTGTTCAAGATGTGCTGCAGTTTTTTTTCTAGCATAAAACACTCAAGAGCTCGGAGGTAAATGAGGAGAAGGTCTAATTGGAGCTTTTCGTCTAGTCAGGTTCAGTCCCAATTGTTTGCTTACAAATTGTTCCATAATCGTCAATAATAGTTCCTTGATTAGTGCTGTAAGAAATTAAGAAAGATAGAATCATGAATAGAATGAATATCCATGCTCATAGATGGAGAGTTCAATGAATAGAGCCTATAAAGCTTAAAATTGATAATTATAGTGCTTGGTGTAATTATGTTCAATCTTCTTACAACTTGTGCTCATAGTTTTCTTGTTTTGAGCACTTTCACACATCCAAACTCACCTTACTTTCCAGACTCATGTTGTTCTCTGTCTGTATTAGAGACATGCCTACTGTAGTGAGATTTTTCACAATGACCTAATAGGCTACATGCAGCTCAATGCAGCTCACCATCCTGGGGTTTGTTATTGTTATTGTAGCTCTGTTGCTCTGTGAGACTATCTTCTATCCTTCATCCTTTTCATCTAGTCACCAATAACATTTTGATGTTCACGTAGTTTTCAAAACAAGATCTATAGTTTTTGTTGCTATGTTCCTAAAAGATAATAGTAAAAAGATACAGTGGCGCTTGAAAGATTGTGAACCCCTTAGAATTTTCTATATTTCTGCATAACATAAAGAGAACCCATTTAAACAAATGAGACAGAAATCTTATGTTGTGGTCATTTTATTGAGGAAAATGATTCCAATATTACATATGTATGGCAAAAGTATGTGAACCTCTATGAATTATCGTTACTTTGAAGGTGAAATTAGAGTCAGGTGTTTTCAATCAATGGGATGACAATCAGGTGTGAGGGGCACCCTGTTTTATTTAAAGAACAGGGATCTATAAAAGTCTGCTCTTCACAACATGTTTGTGGAAGTGTATCATGGCACGAACAAAGGAGATTTCTGAGGATGTGAGAAAAAGAGTTGCTGATGCTCAACAGGCTGGAAAAGGTTACAAAACCATCTCTAAAGAGTTTGGACTCCACCAATCCACAGTCAGACAGATTGTGTACAAATGGAGGAAATTCAAGACCATTGTTACCCTCCCCAGGAGTGGTCCACCAACAAAGAGCATTCCAAGAGCAAGGCGTGTAATAGCTGGCGTTGTCACAAAGGTCCCCCGGGAAACTTCTAAGCAACTGAAGGCCTCTCTCACATTGGCTAATGTTAATGTTCAGGAGTCCACCATCAGAAGAACACTGAACAACAATGGTGTGCGTGGCAGGGTTGCAAGGAGACAGCCACTGCTTTCCAAAAAGAACATTGCCGCTCGTCTGCAGTTTGCTCACATGGACAAGCCAGAAGGCCATTGGGTTTTGTGGACGGATGAGACCAAAATAGAACTTTAAAAGAAGGTTTAAAAGAAAAGCGTTATGTTTGGAGAAAGGAAAACACTGCATTCCAGCATAAGAACCTTATCCCATCTGTGAAACATGGTGGTGGTAGTATCATGGTTTGGACCTGTTTTGCTGCATCTGGGCCAGGACGGCTTGCCATCATTGATGGAACAATGAATTCTGAATTATATCTGAGAATTCTAAAGGAAAATGTCAGGACATCTGTCCATGAACTGAATCTCAAGAGAAGGTGGGTCATGCAGCAAGACAATGAACCTAAGCACACAAGCGGTTCTACCAAAGAATGGTTAATAAAGAAGAATAAAGTTAATGTTTTGGAATGGCCAATTCAAAGTCCTGACCTTAATCCAACAGAAATGTTGTGGAAGGACCTGAAATGAGCAGCTAATGTGAGGAAACCCACCAACATCTCAGAGTTGAAGCTGTTCTGTACGGAGGAATGGGCTAAAATTTCTCCAAGCCAGTGTGCAGGACTGATCAACGGGCTAACAGGAAACGTTTTAGCCTGCAGTTCTTGCTCACAGGGGGTGTCCACACCAGATAACTGACAGCAAAGGGGCACCATACTTTTGCCCTCACTAATATGTATGATTTGGATCATTTTTTCTCAATAAATATGACCAAGTAGAATATGTTGTCTCATTTATTTTAACTGGGTTCTCTTTATCTACTTTTAGGACTTGTGTGAAATCTGATGATGTTTTTAGATAATATTTTTTGGCAGAAATTCTAAAGGAAGGGTTCACAAACTGTCAAGCACCCTGTATAAACAATTTAATTATCAAAAAATAAGAAAAATAACCTTTTCTTATCATAATGTGTCTTTTGTAGATGTGCTTTACTATAATAATACTAATACAGTAATATAATAATAATAATAATAATAATAATAATAATAAAAACATTCTGTGTGGAGTCTGCATGTTAATCCCATGTCTGTTTGGGTCCAATCCCTTAAGTGTCCCAGTGTGAGTGACTGAGCATGTTATGTGCTCTGCGAATTGCTGCCCTGTAGAGGGTTGGTTCTCACCATGTGCCAGAGGACCCACACAACCCTGAGGTAGATGATGATGATTATTATTATTATTATAGTTGTTGTTGTTGTTGTTGTTGTTGTTGTTAAGTGCAGTGAATGTGGAAATAGAAAAGAATGTAAAAAAGAAAATAGGAACAAGACAGTTGCCTGAGGGCTCACAGCTGGGAGGTGCTTCTGTAAGCCTGTGAGCCTCTCACGGTTCAAATCTCTATCTACTGTCCCATCTCTCTTTCACAACCAAACACAAACACACACACACACACACACACACCACACACACACACCACACGCGCGTTGCTCATTCACCCACTCATTACTCTTCGCACTTATACTGCTAAAATATAGGAAAATGGTGAGATTGTAACTGAGAAATCATATGGCCTCAAGTGTCCCAGTGCAGGATTGCCCCTCAAAAAGATCTAATTATAGCATAAGTTAAAAAAAAAAACATTACACGAAAAGCCTCAAGCTCATCTTGTTCCCTTGACAACTATCATCTCAAATTTTATTTCACAGATGGCCATTAATACCAAAGGGGGAACATAGCCGTTCTTGAGCCACAGAAGAAATTAGGGTGTTTAAAAAAATTACAAAAGCTCTCTGATTACTTCATAAAAATAAACCACTGCAATAGTACAGCAGTAATTATCGTCAATGCAGGCTTTATAATGAGGGTTAATGAGAAGTTCCCTGGGACACAACATGATCGGTGAGAAAACCGCAAAGGCTGGGGAGGCTGGAAGTGATTGGTGAGGAAGAGCAAGAGGCAGACTGGCAGAAAAAGCAGCCACAATTTGATACCCCAAATTCAAACTGACACAACATTTGTCGATCAATGAAGCATTCATTTTAAACCATTAAAAAAACTTTTAACTTGTACTGTTTGTGTTAGGCTAATATGTAAAACGGTGAAACCAAATTTCCAAGGTTTTCCACGCCATGTTGGTTTATAAGTATATAACAAATCATTGCTGGCTTTTCTACCAAATATACGTCTTTTAGACTACAACACAACAAACAATTGATAAGTACTGTAGAAGAAATGATCAGATTTCCATGCATATTTTCCCCCATTTAAAGTCAAAGTTGATGACCATTTTTAAATGCTTTATAGAAATTTAGCCTTAAAATCTCTAAATGGCCATGCACGGAGTCTTTGAAATGGTCAAACCTTGAGCATGACTCCAGTACTGATGCTCTAGTCATGCTTGTACATGACAAAATTCCTGCTCCCCAGCTTCACAACTCATCTTTGATGTTTCTACCTCTTTGCCCATTCTCAATGTTAACCTGCACACTACGTAAATAAATCTTAACTGAACCTAGCACACTTTTAGCACACTGTTTCTTTTTAGTGCACCATCTGTGCAATGCAACAAGTGCTTAAAATGATCCTGAAAGCAAAAACTGCAACTGGTCTCTGTTCTCTTTAAAGAGGACTCTGCTTTCTTTCTGGTCCTGTTCAGCACTGATGACATCTCAGACCACTGATTGTGGCTTACACCACAAATCCTTGGCAGCTCAGACCCCAATTGTGTAACACTGAATTATGGGTGGTGTAGTTATCATATCATGTGAAATATCAAAACCTGGATACTTTTGCTTTAACAATTCACAAATCAAATGGACTACAAATCAAAGTGTACATGGAGTGCCTCAGTGGTCTTGGTTTTGTTTTTTTGTGGAAGCATTTGGAGGGGTGTGAGCTGTGTCGCTGCAGCTAAGATGACCTAATGAAGCCTACCATATGTAGGCTATATAATATCAGGGTTGGGAGAAAAATGGCCAGCTCTCACAAGAATAGTTGACGGAAAAAATTCCCAACCTTCAAAATGGACAGTCCATGCCTAACTACAGAACACATAAACCATAATTCAATAAGCCATCTAGGCCATTGGCTCCAATTAGGTTGATTAAGCCACACCAGAGGGCTTATTTTAATTATTTATATTCTACAGGACTTAGAAGGTTGGGGAGATGATCTCCAGGTATTTCACCAGATATCAAAAGAAACGCATAGGCTAGAAAAATTATCAAATAAATATCACTGTAGCCCTAAAATAGACATAGTGGTCTTATACATACAACCCCAAATCAGAAAAGTTGGGATGGTATGGAAAATGCAAATAAAAAATATATGCAATGTTCCTTACATATCCTTTGACTTTCATGTAATTGCAGATGTTATCATTTTTTTCTGGTCAAATTAATTGCATTTGTTAATAAACGTCCTGCAATTCCAAAACATTTGGGATATGGACAATTTAGGGTTAGTAATGAGGTTAAAAAAATGAAATACTGATGTGATTTCAAACAGGTAATGTCAACAGGTGATTATAATCCAGGCGTGAAAAGTGATTATTAGCAAATTAAGTTGACCAGAAAAAAACATGAAATATCTTGGGTTTATCTTGGGTCTACGATGAAATAAAAGTAAAAGGAAATGTAAGGATGACTGCAGGTTTCTTAATTTGAATTTTCCATACTTTTCCATACAAACGTTTCCTGATTTGGGGTTGTACAATGCACTGTATGCAAAAAGAAGTTTATGTGGAACACTATAACTCTAACTATAATTCTTCTTGGCATATGTTGCGCAAGGAATTTTAAAAGATTCCTTTAAGATTCTGCTCACACAATTCCTACAGATTTTTAGGTGCAAACTGCAAACTTTCTGTCTTTCCACATCTGAAAAGAGATGTACACTCCAAAATAAATCAGTGGGTCAACAAAAAAAGGAAGGCAGCATTTTGCATTAAGCTATCTGAGTCATGCCAACTGTTCGTGTAATCATGTTGAACCAACACAACATTTTATGTATAGTTAATTCATTTTCATCCACAGTAAAAACCATTTTAAGTAACATGAACTTAAGTCTGTGTAAGTTCTCAGTCATCCAGGCTATGGCAGACTTGAGTGTTTGAGTTGCACGCAACTGGACTTCTTCTTGGTTCTTGACATACTCATATTCAAGTCCAACATGATATTAACTTTTAATGTGAACAAATTTATAAGTTGACTGCATATAAATGAGTCATCCATTTTTTCCAATACTTGGAAGCATTTTTAATACATCTGAGCCTAGACAGGATCGAACTGGAGATCTCTGGAGATAAACAGCTACTGCGCTAAGCGCTTGTGCCACCGTTCCACCCCAACTGCTGACGCAAGGCAGGTCCATAGGTCCATATTCATGCTGTTGGCATCAAATTCTGTGTGCCATCTGTGTGATTCAGCAGAAATTGACATTCAGCAGACTAGACTACATTTCCCAGTTTTCAGCTGCCCAGTTTTGGTGAGCCTGTGCCTACTACAGCCTCAGGTTTCTGTTTTTGGCTGACAGAGTTGGAGTCTGATATGGTCTTCTGCTGTTCTTGCCCATACACTCTCTATTTGGTTGTAAGGTACGAGCCTAAACTGAACACCCATGATCTCCGATCCCTCATGGGACTGCATCAAGAACTGTCATTCATCAACAGCTGATATGAACACATGGACAAGGAACAACTATTAAACTATTGGAAAACTATTGTCAAGCACTATAACGTGAATTTACATTCACAAATGTAATGAAAACTTTAGTGTGCAAAAAAGAAGCCTTATGTTTGCCATGTACAGAAGCGGTGTCGCCTTGTCTGGACTCAGAGGCACCTGAAATGGACCATCACACCAATCAGCATTCCATATTCCAATATTCCACTTTGTAAGACATGGATGCCATGTTCTCCGGACCAAAGACGAAAAGGAGTATCCAGATTTTATCACCAACAAGTCCAAAGATCAGGGTTTGTCATGTTATGGGGTGGTGTCAGTGCCCATAGGAAGGGTCACTTACATTTCTGTGAAGTTTTAGGACAACATATGCTGCCTTACAGCCGACATTTTTTAGATGGACGTCCATGCATTTTTCAAGATGATGCAAAACCACATACTGCACACATTACAAAGGCATGGCTGTGGGAGAAGAGGGTACAAGCATTGGACTGGCCTGCCTGCAGTCCCCAATAGAGAATGTATGGAGAATTTGAAATGTAAAAATGTGACCCTGTACTGTTGCACACCTTAAGACGTGCTTGCAGGAAGAAAGGGACAAAATTCAACACTTGACACCCTTCCCTCATTGCCAAAACATCTTTCAAGTGTTGTGAGAAGGAATGCAATGGTAAATGCCTGAAAAGCAGGAATGGATAGATATTAACAGATGAAAGGAAGTTGACCAGACAAAAAAGTTCGTACTGTCTGCAATGAATTAAAAAGTTAAATTAAATGTAAGAAACACAATAAATTATCTTATTCCAATGTTTGTCAATATAGAAGGAGTAAGGAACTATAACTCTTGCTCCTTCTATATTCAAAAAGTCTATAATCCTCATGCAGATCTTTTCAGCTCCACCCGAACACACAAAGTACAGCTGATTTTGGCTTTTGGTATGAGGAACCATGTACATCAACAATAGCACATATGACTAGCTATATTAAGAATGCATGCCATTAGGAATGATTTGTTATATAAGTTCTCAGAATTCAGTAGCAAACAACTTTCAATTAGCAATTAGCTACACAGAATTTATGAATGATGAACATTTTTGTTCGCGAGTAGGTAATATTTAAACCATCCCTGCATCACAGTATGGTAGGAAGTGTAAGAACAAGCACAGCCATTAGATGCAGTCTTGGTTTTTAGACAGCTTAAATTTGTCCATTGATTTTCTTACTGCTCAGCTTTGCTTAATTCATGCCAACTATCATCCACTTTTAAAGTACTTTCCATTAAATCCATGGCAAAAGCCTACATGAACTCTCGAGCCATTTATCAACCACTGTCAGGTTAAAAAAGAAATATCTTCTGCACCAGTGACAGCTTGTCAAAACTAAAAGCAAGTAAGGCTTAAATAAGTGGCAGATTGGCAGGGCTAGAATTTAAACTTACAAACCTTCAGTTAATAGTCCAGAACCTTAACGAATAAGATAATCCATTCAAGTTCAAACAGTTAGCATTTTTATCAGAAAAAAGAGTAAAATGACACCACATGGTACATTTGTTTAATAGATGTGTCCTATGTTGTCCAGTGCACTGGTTTGTGTGTGTTATATGGGATCCTAAATAGCAAAACTTCATCATTGAACCTCTTATCAAGACATTATGTCTACATTTACATTTACATAGACTGAGTGACTGATATAACGAATATTACTTCAATAAGACTTTTTACCTAATATCCACTTGGCCTTTGAGTAAAGTCAGTCTAATATCAGTTGTGATATCACTACAATACTAAAGAAAGATATTATTGTTTGAAAGTTTATATCAAGTAATTGATATAAAACCTGACCATGATGTATTGAAGTTGGCATAGATCAGAATAACAGTTATGATATTATTCATACTAGTTATGAAAAGTTTTAACGTAATACAACCCCAGATCAGAAAAAGTTGGCACAGTATGGAAAATGCAAATAATTCAAATAATATTAAAATAAATATGAAAATATTAAAACACAGTGTTTATAACATTTGCATTAACTTTTATTTAATTGTAGACAGTATGAACCCAATACATTTCATGCATTGTCTGCTCAACTTCATTTAATTTGTTAATAAACATCCATTCCTGCTTTTTTTTTTTTTTTGCACAGTGAAGTTTTAAGTGGCATTTGTGAATGTAACTGTATTGCAATGGTTGACAAAGTAGTCCCTTGCCCATGTGGTTATATCCGTTATTGATAAATGACAGTTCTTGGTGCAGTGTCGTCTGAGGGATCAGAGATCACTGGAGTTAAGCTTAAGCTTGCACTTTTGCCCTTTATAAACTGAAGTTTGGAATTCGGAAAATTTAATTTATCCCGATTCCTTGAATTGTTTAATGATATTATGCTCTGTAGAGGGAGAAATATGCAAATCTCTTCCAATCTTTCTTTGAGGAACATTATTTTTAAACAGTTCAATAATTTTATCACACATTTGTAGACAAACTGGAGATCCTCTGCCCATCTTTGCTCCACAAAAAAGGCTCAACCTTT
>JAJAGP010007693.1:0-11925 GCA_025084515.1 Ancistrus triradiatus
AATGTCAGGACATCTGTCCATGAACTGAATCTCAAGAGAAGGTGGGTCATGCAGCAAGACAACAACCCTAAGCACACAAGCTGTTCTACCAACGAATCGTTAAAGAAGAATAAAGTTCATGTTTTGGAATGGCCAAGTCAAAGTCCTGACCTTAATCCAATGGAAATGTTGTGGAAGGACCTGAGGTGAGCAGCTAATGTGAGGAAACCCACCAACATCCCAGAAGCTGTTCTGTATGGAGGAATGGGCTAAAATTCCTCCAAGCTGGTGTGCAGGACTGATCAACAGCTACAGGAAACGTTTAGCTGCAGTTATTGCTGCACAGGGGGGTCACACCAGATACTGAAAGCAAAGGCTCACATATTTTTGCCAATCACTAATATGTAATATTGGATCATTTTCCTCAATAAATAAAGGACCAAGTATAATATTTTTTCCCATTTATTTAACTGGATTCTCTTTAACTAATTTTAGGACTTGTGTGAAAATCTGATGATGTTTTAGGTCATATTTATGCAGAAATATAGAACTCAAGTCAGAAAACAGGAAATGTAATTAGTTATTGATTAAGAGCAGAGCGTCTATTAACAATCACTGATGCCATGTGTAGCATGAGACCCCGGCAGCATTAGCTATAGCAGCATAGCTAGAAAGAGGAGAACCGGAGGTAACACAGCCAAGAGGGATCACATGAGACATTGGCAACTCCACGGGAGGCAGAAGACAGCAACCCAACGCTTCTGATCACCATAAGACTCTTTGACTATGAACCCCCAGCTCTGCCCTTAGTCTAAGGCAAGGATGAACTAGTCAAGGGCACGAGGACCAAAGCCCAGTTCAGCCAGACCGCCCACCCGACACTCCAGGCCAAAGGTCAAGGCAAGACAATGCAGGCAGGCCCCAGTGACCCAAACCATGCATTCTAAGAAAATTCCAAAGGGTTCACAAGCACCACTGTAATTCATTCTTAAGTCAATAATGGTAATCTGTTCTGCAGTGCTTTCTTTTCTTCAGACATAACAATTCTCATTTAAACCAGAAAGTGCTGTTTTGGTCTCATCTTTCCATAAAACCTTTTTCCCAATAGCGTTCTAGGTTGTCCATGTGATCTTTACCAATCTGCAGAAGAGCAGCAATGTTCTTTTTTGATAGCAGTGACTTTCTCCTTGGAAGACTGCCATGCACACCACTGTTGTTCAGTGTTCTCCTGATGATGGACACATGAACATTAGACACATGAGACCTTTATGTTGCTTAGAAGTTAGACTGGCTTCCTTTGTGACTTTATGATCTATTACACACTATGTTCTTGTAGTGATCTTTGTTGGTTGATGACTACTGGGGAGAGTAACAATGGTCTTTAATTGGTTTAATATGATTGTTGATGAATATTTGTGTACAATTGTGTTTTTAATTATAATCATGTTCTTAGGCCATGTGACCATAAATGGTAGCTGGAATTTAAGGATTACAACAATGTGTTATATAAGTAATGTTTTTGGTAGACTGTAGTTTATTGTTATTTTATACTGTAACTCGAATTGCAAATGGTCCTAACTATTTATGTGTGCTATTTATCTGCTGTGTCAGAGTCTAAATCAGCAAACACTAAACAAAATATTTAACCACACAGATTTCAGCAAAAATGAGAGCTTTCTTCTTAGTTTTTGAGTAGCAATAGTTTTTAGTCTTACTGGTAATAAATACTTATAGATTATGAAGTTCTTGTTGAATAAATGGCTAAATGAAAAGATTTATCCCAAAATAAAGACAGACATATCCCAAAGTTTTGGACCTCTGGTCATCATATTATATGTAATTATTAGTAAAATGTGCATTGTGACAGTTTAATATTCTGAATGACCAGTTGACTTTACGTTTTTAATCATTTCCCTCCTATAAGCACTAAATGGATCTGCACTGGATTTCAGTTCCTCATCATAGTCGAAAATCTATTTTATCGTCAGATATAATTTAGCCATTTTTAAACATGTTTTTACTCTGTCTTTCTGTTAGGCACCACGACTTCAGCAACAACAATAACTAAAGGTAAATATGACCTAAAACATCATCAGATATTCACACAAGTAGAGTAAAAGTAGAGTAAAAGTAAAAGTAAAAGTACTTCTCTAAAAGTAGATAAAGAGAACCCAGTTAAACAAATGACACAAAATATTTCACTTGGTCAATTATTTATTGAGGAAAATGATCCAATATTACATATTAGTGAGTGGCAAAAGTATGTGAGCCTTTGCTTTCAGTATCTGCTGTGACCCCCCTGTGCAGCAATAACTGCAGCTAAGCGTTTCCTGTAACTGTTGATCAGTCCTGCACATCGGCTTGGAGGAATTTTAGCCCATTCCTCCGTACAGAACAGCTTCAGCTCTGTGGTGTTGGTGGGTTTTCTCACATTAGCTGCTCGCATCAGGTCCTTCCACAACATTTCCATTGGATTATGGTCAGGACTTTAACTTGGAGATTCCAAAACATGAACTTTATTCTTCTGTAACCATTCTTTGGTAGAACAGCTTGTGTGCTTAGGGTTGTTGTCTTGCTGCATGACCCACCTTCTCTTGAGATTCAGTTCATGGACAGATGTCCTGACATAGAATTTTCTGATATAATTCAGAATTCATTGTTCCATCAATGATGGCACCACCTTCTCTCAATGATGGCAAGCCGTCCTGGCCCAGATGCAGCAAAACAGGCCCAAACCATGATACTACCACCACCATGTTTTACAGATGGGATAAGGTTCCTATGCTGGAATGCAGTGTTTTCCTTTCTCCAAACATAACACTTTTCTTTTAAACCCAAAAGTTCTATTTTGGTCTCATCTGTCCAGTAAAGATTCTTCCAATAGCCTTCTGGCTCGTCCACGTGATCTTTAGCAAACTGCAGACAAGCAGCAATGTTCTTTTTGGAGAGCAGTGGCTTTGGTGCTTGGGGTCATTCTTGTAGCTGATTATGGCTATTCATTTTAAATGAATTCTTTTTAATGAATAAATGGGGCACCACTTGATTCCTTTAGATAACTGGAGAACCAAGGAAAATCTATTAATTTGAAAATCAATATGAACACTCTGAAATCAGTCTTTATCTGATAATGTGAGGACGGCTTGTAAGACAGGGATCTCGTACTGAATAATGTAGTCACTGCTCACAAAGCGTTACATTAAAAAATTATGAAAAATGTATTGAATGAAAGAGCGAATCGCTCTGTGGAGCTGCTTCGGGGATTCTCAGAGAATCCCGGAAGCATGTGAAGAAAGGCAGCGTGAGGAACCGCTGGCAGTGGGAATCTGGCCCTAGCCTAGCCGTCTAAGCCCTGGAGTACCTCCGGCATCTTGGTCTGTATGTAACTTCTCCCTTAAAGCGGAAGAGGTCTTTACCTCTTTCCCTAGCCACGGAAAAGAGGAAAAAGTGGACACAAAGGGTGATGGAGCGACACCTGACCAGTTATATTAAAAACAATATGAACACTCTAAAACCAGTATCTCTGTGGCCGAGCTCTGAACTTTGCACCAAATTCTGTAACTGAACTCTGAACTTCCTGTTCTGAAATTTTAAATGGCCCTAACTGAAGGCATTGTTTGGGGGCAGGGCATCATGCTCTTTCCAGCCAATGGGGAATTTTCCCTCTACAATCTGAACTCATTCTTCTTCTATAAATCACCACCAAACTTGTACAGAAAGATCTGTAATTAATAAGAATGGAATCCTATAAATAAATGAGTTTTAACTAGACATATTACATATATCAGTATGCGCACATTGTTATGTAAGCTTATAAAAATTCAGCATATATATAAAATGGCTATTAGATTGTTACATGACAAACTTTAAGTAATACAAAAGAGTCAACAAACATACTTTATGCTTTTTCCCAAAAAGGGAATTGTGGTTAATGCATGTTTAATGTTCAGGACATTCTTCAGAATCATGCAACACATTGATAAAGATTTATAATATTATACTTTTGGGCATCCGAGATGGGTTGCTAATGAGCTATTACAAATAAAGGACAATCAAAGAAGAGAAAGAATATCAAAAATAATCCAAGACTTTAATCACGTTGACATATGGCTAAAGAAATAAAGGAATCCAGTGTCTATCATAGTTCATGTTCAACAGAGCCAGAGGAATTAGAGGAATTAATTAAGACAATGATATGGGTTCTGGGTTCTAATAATGCTTTCCAAAGGGGGTTGTATTCCTGAGTCATCTTGAGTCATGAAGAACAACCATCGGGTATGAATTACAAAAGGGAGTGAAGTCTTTAGTTAGATCTCTTTTCCCAACAGAAGTAACTGTAAAGTATTTCTGGACTCCCCCATGTTTTGTATAATGAACTCAAAAGCTAATCTTAGTGGTTGTGGAGATGGAGGTTAAAGGAGAATCCTTTCCTTTTGGAAGGATTGATCTTATCCATTTTATGACATCTTAAGTGAAAGCAGAACACTCCAGCAAATGGTTGAAGTTGATCTTTTGGTCTTAAGGGAGAAAAAATACCCCCAATTGTGAGGGATTAGAGGGAACCTAAGCAGAAATCTTGATTTATGAAGTTGACTCACGATGGTATTGCTAAAAGTATTTGTTATGTCTTAGTATATGAGACCTTAGTCATCTAACTGAAAGCTTGTTAGCCTCTGAGTAAGAATATGAGAAAATCTCTTCCATCTTCAGACATGATCCATCCATGTGCTTTTTTGAAAACATGATTATGTTTTCAATCTTTTAGGCACCATAACTGCAGCTACAACAAGCACTGAAGGTAATGACTGAATAATCCAACATTACATTCACAGTCCTGCTACAAACTTAGATTAGAAGATATAATATTATCATATATGAGACCAATTCCCTTAGCCCTTCATTGCAATGAGAATACAACACTGAAATCACTCAAAAGTGTGCTGACCTTTAGTTAACAAGATATCTCCAGAAGTTTAAACCAAAACTCACTAAGCTGTACTCACACCCCCAATTAGGGAATAGGTCATGTCATTTAGATGACATGATTACATGATTCTTAAAGACAATGCCCACAAACTTAACTTGACATTAAAAATTGACAACACCAACTATGGAGTGAAAGAATGAAGTGATTTGGGTGTGAGTAAGAAAACCATCTTGTTTGGTTGTGTCTAGAAACGGAGACCAGCGATACTCCAGCTACCACCTTCAGCAGCACGATGACTACTGAGACTGGAGGTAAACAGGACAAAAATAAGCAGTGAGAGGAAACAAGGCTTGAAAGTAAATTAAATCAGAGATAATCAACCCACTGGAGGTAAAGAAATCAATGGAGCTAGTGAATTATGATTCTAGATTATATGAACATTGACCAGAAGGAATTTTATACTTTTAAACATCACCTAAACATCTTTACAAACTGTCAGATCTCTCCAGGAATGCTGTCCGATCATAGTTTGGTCCCTGTTGTAACCAGAATGCAATTTCTTTAAAACCTAATTTATTTTAGGGGCTTGTTAATATAAATAGTAGAGAAAGATGTTATATATCTCAATCAAGCAAATGATAAAATCCAACAATCACTGATGCCACGTGTAGCATGAGACCCCGGCAGCATTAGCTATAGCAGCATAGCTAGAAAGAGGAGAACCGGAAGGTAACACAACCAAGAGGGATCACATGAGACATCGGCAACCCCACGGGAGGCAGAAGACAGCAACCCAACGTCTCTGATCACCATAAGACTCTTTGACTATGAACCCCCAGCTCTGCCTTTAGTCTAAGGTAAGGATGCACAAGTCCAGATCACGAGGACCAAAGCCCAGCCCAGCCCAGCCAGACCACCCACCAGAGACACCTAGCTAAAGGACAAGGCATGACAAGGCAGGCAGGCCAGTCATGACTAAAGACTCCGGCCCCAAGAACCTGAGCTGTGCATCCCAGTCTAAGTGTAGAAAAAAGCCTGTGTAAATAAGTATGTTTTTAGCCTAGACTTAAACATTTCGAGTATGTCTGAATCTCGAACTAAAGTGGGAAGTTTATTCCATAGTTGGGGGGCCATGTATGAGAAGGCCTTTCCCCCTGTTGTGACTTTTTTAATTCTAGGAAGTAAAAGAAGTCCTGCCGCCTGTGAACGAAGTAGACGTGCTGGGTTGTAAGAATCTAAGAATTCACTTAGATAATGTGGGGCCAGGCCATGTAGAGCTTTATAATAACTTATAAGAAGTATTTTGTAATCAATGTGGAATTTAACTGGTAACCAGTGTAGTGATGATAGAACAGGAGTTAGCACTCGAGCCGCTACATTCTGAACTAATTGAAGTTTATTCATAGATTTGCCAAAGCATCCAGTAAGCAAAGCGATACAGTAATACAACATTGAGGTTATAAACACATGAACCAGTTTCTCCACATCATTAAAAGAGAGGACCTGTGTGCCACAGCGCCGCTCGTTAGCTCCGTACCTGAGCACGTTAGCTCCATACCTGAGCTGATTGCGCCACCTAGTTCCATAACTGAGCTCGCCATGTCTGTTAGGTCCGTACTTGAGCCTTTAGTGCTGCCTAGCTCTGTACCTGAGCACACCGCACCTCTTAGCTCCATACCTGAGCATGTTAGCTCTGTACCTGAGTCAATAGAACCACCTACCTCTGTACCTAAGCATGTTAGCTCCGTACCTGAATCGTTAGCGCCACCTAGCTCTGTACCTGAGCATGTTAGCTCTGTACCTGAGCACCACCCAGCTACATACCTGAGCTCACTGCTCCCATTGGCTCCGGACCTGAGCCGTTAGCAATGCCTAGCTCCATATCTGAGCACAACCGTATCTGAGTGGCTAGTGGGTTAGATATTTCCCCTGTTCGCTGCTCTTCTTCTGCCCCTTCGTCCCTTACCGGCTGATCGCACGCTTCGCATGCACCCGATTGCTGATGTTAGTAGGTACAGCTTCTCCGGAAGCCAGCACTTGTCCGCAAGCACTTTGTTATTCCCAGCGTTCGTTATGGTCCTGCTCGTTAGCGTCGTGATCCTGATCGCTGTTCTCTTGGCCCCAGAGCATTCCGTGAACTAAATCGCGTTGATCTTTAGGCATCCGCGATCCTTTCTCACTGCACCTCGCTCTGCACCTGCGCGTTTCAGCAAGTTATGCTTATACGGCAAGTCTGCATGCCATTGTGCTTGCTTTCTCAGCACTTATCGGCAAGCTTCTTTCATGCTCCTTCTTCACTTTGTCCTTCCCGCTGGTACAGCGCTCATGGCTGTTTTCTGTTTCCCGTGCGCATATGCTTCCCTAGTCTCTCTTTCCACTAGGAAGCATCCCAGTGCGACACCCACAGGAGCCCTTAAGACTTCTTTGCACAGTGTCATCATCAGCCACAGAGTGATGCGTGGTGTTGTGTGTGAGCTCACACGTCAGTCCTCTGGCTTTGATCCTCAGTAGGTGCCTCTTTTTGGGCCCAATGAGAAACATGTGTAGCTCATCTACACCTGCATTCACACACTGTCATTCCCACTTCATCCCCTTTTTTCCCTTTTTGGTTCACGCTTTCCATCTGGAGCCAACTGTACATTGGGTCCTAAAACCCCCGTTTTTCACGGCCCAGCCACGTTCCATCTTCAATGCTCTCACTGGTGGAAGGAGGTTTTGGCTTAAAATCTCACGATACATGACCCCATTCATTCTTCCCTTAACACAGATCAGTTGTCCTGTCCTCTGCCCCAAAGCATGATGTTTCCACCCCCATGCTTCACAGTTGGTATGGTGTTCTTGGGATGCAACTCAGCATTCTCCTTCCTCCAAACACGATGAGTTGAGTTTTTACCAAAACGCTCTATTTTGGTTTCATCTGACCACATGATATTCTCCCAATCCTCTTCTGGATCATCCATATGCTCTCTGCCAAACTTCAGACGGGCCTGCACATGTACTGGCTTAAGCAGGGGGACACACCTGGCACTGCAGCATCTGAGTCCCTCTCGGTGTAGTGTGTTACAGATGGTAGCCTTGTTACTTTGGTCCCAGCTCTCTGCAGGTCATTCATCAGGTCCCTCTGTGTAGTTCTGGGATTTTTGCTCACCATTCTAATGATAATTTTGACCCCACGGAATGAGATCTTGCGTGGAGCCCCAGATCGAGGGAGATTATCAATGGTCTTGTATGTCTTCCATTTTCTTACAATTTCTCCCACAGTTGATTCGACAGCTCTTCGACAGCTAATTGGTCTTGGCCATGGTTGAGTTTGGAGTCTAACTGTTTGAGGCTGTGGACAGGTGTCTTATATACAGATAACGAGGTCAAACAGGTGCCATTAATACAGGTAACGAGTGGAGGACAGAAGAACTTCTTAAAGCAGAAGTTACAGGTCTGTGAGAGCCAGAAATCTTGCTTGTTTGTAGGGGACCAAATACTTATTTTCCACAATGATCTACAATTAAATTCTTCAAAAATCCTACAATGTGATTTCCTGAAATTTTTTTCATTTTGTCTCTCATAGTTGAAGTGTAGCTATGATGAAAATTACAGACCTCTCTCATCTTTCTAAGTAGGAGAACTTGCACAATCAGTGGCTGGCTAAATAGTTTTTTGCCCCACTGTAGCTGGATTTCTACATCAGGACAAACAGAGGGCAAATCATTAATATAAATACTAAATGAAATTGGTCCAAGTATAGAACTTTGTGGAACTCCACTAGTGGTGCTAAGTGCAGTGGATTGATGATTATGAACCTTCATGTGTTGTGTTCTCCCCTTTAAGTATGATTCTATCCATTTAGACAATTAACTGAAAAATTAAAGGAAGATCGTTTATTAAGGAGTATTCTATGATTTACTGTGTCAAAAACCTTTTCAAGATAAACAAAAACAGCCCCTATAGTCACATCATTATCCATCATTAATTTATTTTTTTCAGGAAAGTGACAGCTAGTAGTCTCTGTGGAGTGATGAGCTCTAAATCCAAATTGCATGGGGTGCAGAGTGCACAAGCTATCATTCCATCAGCCATCAAAATACCATCAGCTCTGATACTCACTTCTCCACCACCTTGGATACAACAGGCAAAATACTAATAGACCTGTAGTTACTGATAAGCTGAGGATCATCTGCCCTAAAAATTGGTGATACAAGAGCAGTTTTTCATACTTCTGGAAAGATCCCTTCAGAAATTAAAAAGCTTAATAATATACGTAATAGGTGCTGCCAAGGTCTCCTTTAAAAATTTAAGGATGACAGGAGTCCATATCACAGTAATATTTGGCTTTAGTAATGAATTTATTATCTTAATCACTTCATGCTCAGAGATGTTACCTAAACTGAACAGATGTTTAGAGACATCCCCTAGTACTACCATAGAAAAGCTGTGCAATCTCGGCAACAGAATCGACAAAATATTGGTTAAGTGCTTCAGCAATTTCCACTATACTACCATTCAGTTTTAACTGTAATTGTTTTGATAATTCATTGCAAGTGACACCAGTTCATTCTTAGTATGCTCCCAGACTTGTTTAGTATTACTTCTAGCCTCATGAAAAATACAGTTAAAAATATCTGCTCCCGCCTTTCTCAATTCTTTAGCAGCTTTATTGTGTAACCTTATACATTTCTGCATATCAGAGTGCAGCTTAGATTTTAGGGAAATTTTTAAGGCATAGTCCCTTTCCTTCATCAATTTCATTATATCTCTATATTCAACCAGGGTAAAATGTTCTTCTGATGTTTTTTTTCTGGGAACATTTAGCTATGCTATGAATTTTACTCACTAATATACAACTATCCTCCTCTACATTCCTCCCAGTTACTAATTCATTCCAATTTATTTGGTTCAGTTCTGCTTGAAAATTCCCAAGTTCACCCTTTTTTAAATCTAGGGTTCTCAGAAGGTTTAGTGGATATCTTAAATCTTTTCTTTGAGAGCTTTCTAGATAATAATATCAAATTATGATCTGACAGTCCAGTAATAAGGTTATATGTTTTCTCTACTCTCTCTGGCCTATTACTTAAGAATAAATCAATCGTGTCGTAGCTGATGTTGTTATTCTAGTAGGCCCTTTAATTAGTTGTGTTAAGTCCACATTATCTGTAATCTGTTCCCACAACACAGTATCTGTTCTCAACTGATATTAAAACTCCCCAAAACTATAATTTGTAAAATCACATTCTTTAGGTAACTTCCGTTATATTTTCTCCCTGCGCTCTCCACAACACGTAGAAGTGCTGTTAGTGGCTTTATTTTTTCCTTTCTTCTACTGGTGTCCCTGCTACACGGCCCCTTTGTTAGCCCTTCTTATTCTTTTTAAGCTCACCTCAGCTTCAGCCCACTAGTGGCACAAAGCTAGAGCAATAGACCCTGACACTGGTGATCAGGCTTCAGTTCCCAGTTGCTGGCTATGTAGTAGGCACAGGTTTATTTTCAGTTTTTTGTGTGTGGGTGCTGGTCTCGCCAACCCAGTTAAATAAATGACACAAAAATATTATACTTGGTCATTTATTTATTAAGGAAAATGACCCAATATTACATATTAGTGAGTGGCAAAAGTATGTGAACCTTTGCTTTCAGTATCTGGTGTGATCCCCCTGTGCAGCAATAACTGCAGCTAAACGTTTCCTGTAGCTGTTGATCAGTCCTGCACACCAGCTTGGAGGAATTTTAGCCCATTTCTCCGTACAGAACAGCTTCAGCTCTGGGATGTTGGTGGGTTTCCTCACATTAGCTGCTCGCTTCAGGTCCTTCCACAACATTTCCATTGGATTAAGGTCAGGACTTTGACTTGGCTACTTTTAGGATTTGTATGAAAATCTGATGATGTTTTAGGTCATATTTATGCAGAAATATAGAAAATTCTAAAGGGTTCACAAACTTTCAAGCATCACTGTAATATACACAACTTATGAAAGTCTTGTTTTAACCTCCAGTTACCAACCAAAAGGAACCCAACAGAGAAAAGGATCCAGAGCATAAAAGTTAGAAATCACACAGCAGTTCCAATCAGGATATAAAAAAGTAAAACTAATTTTAAACATTACACATAATATACACAACTTATCAAAGTCATGTTGTAACCTCTAGGTACCAGCCACGGGAAATCCAACACCACAAAGGAACAAGAGGAAAAAGGTTAGAAATCACACAGCAGTTCCAAACAGGATATTAAAGAAGTAAAACTAATTTTAAACTATACACAACTAATCAGTGTTTTTATAACCTCCAGATACCACCCATGAGGAAACCAATGAAAAATGTTTGAAGTTAATTTTATAAAAATAAATAAAAAATCTAAACAACCTTATTTGCGTGCTGTTTAATACAGAGTTTGTGTTGTCACTTTAATTTGTCTGTTCACAAGTAAGACAGTGAGCTCCTCCTTGTGCTCAACAACATACACTGAATGGACACTTTATTAGAGACACCAATTTAGTATCATTTTTGGCATGACATACATTCCACTAGGTGTTGAAATCATTCTGCAGGAAAGGCTTTCTCATACATGGCCCCCCAACTATGGAATAAACTTCCCACTTTCGTTCGAGATTCAGACACTCTCCAAAGTTTTAAGTCTAGGCTAAAGACATACTTATTTACGCAGGCTTTTGACTAGATTTAGACCAGGATGCATGGCTTGGGTCACTGGGGCCAGAGTCTGGAGTCATGTCTGGCCTGCCTGCCTTGTCCATTAGCCAGGAGTGTTGAGTGGGTGGTCTGGCTGAACTGGGCTTCGGTCCTTGTGATCTTGACTCAAGCATCCTTGCCTTAGAATAAGGGCAGAGCTGGGGGTTCATAGTCAAAGAGTCTTATGGTGATCAGAGACGTTGGGTTGCTGTCTTCTGCCTCTCGTGGGGTTGCCAATGTCTCATGTGATCCCTCTTGGCTGTGTTTCCTACCAGTTCTCCTCTTTCTAGCTTTCTAGCTATGCTGCTATAGCTAATGCTGCCGGGGTCTCATGCTACACTTGGCAT
>JAJAGP010007694.1:0-11921 GCA_025084515.1 Ancistrus triradiatus
TGAGCTGTATGCCAAAATCATCAGTATTAAAACAATAAAGGATTTGAAATATTTCAGTTGGTGTGCAATGAATCTAAAATATATGAAAGTTTAATTTTTATCATTACATTACGGAAAAGAATTAACTTTATCACAATATGCAAATTTTTTGAGAAGGACCAGTGTATATATATATAAAATTTTTAGTGGAACTAAACTAAAATCTAGGTGTTTGCAGTTGTGATGAAGTTGTATTTTTCATCTGATTATATAATAGTTCAACACATCATGTCATTTTAATGGGCGACACTTTTAACTGTTTACCTTTTTGCTTGTTTAGCTAAATCCAGTTTATTAGTGAGATTCCTTTGCTCCTCATTTCCTGTGTTGGGCAGCAGATCAGCTCTCCGTTGAGGCCTCCTGTGTTGTGTTTATGCGATGTGTCACGTTATCCATCACTGGTGAAGAAAGCCAGACTAATCCATTCTTTATATGTCAACAAACCCTCACCCCACAGCCGGAGAGCTGCAGCCATCCATCAGCCGTCCGGTCCCGCTCTCTATCTGGATCCATTTCTCACCAAATCCACAATTCAAATCAATGGTGGTCTTGGGGCCTCCGCTGCCGCCGCCGCCGCCACTCTCTCTGGCTCTGCTCGGCCTGATTTACTGCTCGTTGGGGTCTGTAAGCAAAAGCGACAGCGTTTTGGAGGAACGAAGGGATTCGAGTCACGCTCAATGATTTGGGGTAGCGCGTGGGCGCCAAAGCGTGCCTTTCACACCCCGTTTAACCACGGTGCCATTTTTCAGAGCCAGTTTCCCTCACGCGCCGCGGCCAGGGTGTGTTTGCTGTAAATTACCCACACGCGGAGCAGCAGACGCAGCGCGGTGAAACATCGTACGCGTAAGAGACTGAACGCAATAATAACAACACCATTCATGTATGCAGCGCCTCACGGACTCAAGGGTTAGCCCGCTTCACCCCTAAATGTTCCCACTGAATACAGCTTCCGAGGTTTGGACAGGGCCGTGGGGCGCTGGCACCTGCCCCCGGAGAACCCCGAGCACAGGAGTAAGCGGGCATCCATGCATGCTGCAAAATGATTCCCTTCCCTTGCCAAAACAGGTAACACAGGGTACGAGGCATGACCAAGCCTGGGCAGAATGCCCACATAAATAAATTAAAAAAATATTTTTGAAACAAAAATGTCCAACAAAATAACTTTTAAAAATAAACATTTTTGAAAGAAAGAGTAAAACTTATACTTATAGTAACATAAATATAAAACAGATTTTTGAACCAAAAATGACCAACACAATGACTTTTAAAATAATACAAAATAAATAAATAAAATTCATACTAATAGTACAATAAAAGTACAAAACAAATTACACACATATATATATATATATATATAAAGAAATAATTGAAATGCATATTTAATTAAATAAACCTTTTAAATAAAAAAAAAAAACTAAACAAATATAATTTTTTAAATGGAATAAGTTTTGTGCATTTTCAAATACTATACTAATAATAGCAAAGTATATATTTTCAAGCTAAAACTGTATTGTGATGATTTAATTTTAAATTGTGACTTTTTAATAAATAAATATATTAACATAATTGTAAGAATATGTATTCTTAATTATTAAAAAATATTTTTATTTCAATATTTATTAATTATTGAATTTTTAAAATAGAACTAAACTTTTTTATTACAAATGTTTTTTTTAATTGAATAACATTGTAATGAATAATAACATGAATTAAATTTGTGAATTTCAGTAAAGAAAAACAACCAGTTAATGAAATTGTGATTTTGCATATGAAATGTAATAAATATTGATTTTTAAAACAATTTAGGAGATACAATTAGGAGATTTTGAAAGTTAAAATAAGAAATAATAGATTTTGAGAAAGGAAAAATCTTTTTTTTTTTTTTTTTTTTGCAATGTAATACTAAAATTGTGATTTTTGAAATTCACTTTGGCATCTTCTTTGGACACATCAGTTCCAAGTTCACAGTTGGATGCTTTAGAGACGCCATTTGACCTAACACATTGAATCTTTGGAGTATGAGGAGAACATGCAAACTCCACACAACCTGGGATTCAAACCCAGGATTCAGAGCTGTCCCGTCTGAACAAGATTGGCTGTCTGAGGGAGGGGAGGATGATCGAGGATGTGAAGCTCTCCTTTACTTTGCAACATTCCAGTTTAAAGATGCAGCAAAAGAGAAAAATGAGGGCTTCTTAATTTTGATTTATTTCTCACTTGACATGACTGGTTATAAAACCTCTCTGGACCTGCATTAAAGACCCTTTCATGTGTGTGTTTGGTGGTCAGACCGGGCCTGTGGACCATCAGCCCGCTGAGGGGCTGTGAGAGAGCCTCACTGTGTTCGGTCCGGCTGTAATGTCCTTAGCCTGAGCTTTGAACTGTGGCATCAGGAAACGTCGGCTGCTGCTAATGCGTGTCTCTGATCAAAGGCGACAGGATGGAATGGTCTGACTCACACACACCGAGACGGGAGCGTCCCTCAGTTACACACACACACACGCACGCACGCACGCACGCACGCACGCACACACACACACACACACACACACACACACACACACACACACAAATAAATGAAAGAAGGAAAGGAAATAAAAAAAAGGTAAAGAAATGCAAAAAAGGCAGGAAATGTTAATAAAGCTTTAAAACAAAAGACAGGGCCAAAAAAGAGAGAAGCCAAGGGAGGCAATTAATTAAAAGATTCAATTATTTGATGGAAGAGACTGGCCTACACAGGAGAAAAAAAAACTATGGCAAATATCAGAAAAGAAAAAGCAATAAAAAGAGTAACAAAGCAAAAGAAGTAAAAGAAAAGGCAAAAAGAAAAGACAAAGCAAGATAGACAATTCAACAAAATCAAAGAAAGACTAAGCCAGACAATGCAAGAAAATGAAAGGGAAAAACAACAGAGTAAAGATAGCTGAGGAAAGAAAAGAAAGCAAGAAGAAAGCACAGAGTGAGTCAAGTAAACGCAAAACAAAGAAAGAAAATAAAAAGCGAAAGAGAAAACAAGGCAAGAAAAGGTGATGAAAGCTAGATAAAGATAAGGAAATAAAGTTTTAAAAAGCAAAAAAAATAATGGCAATAGGGAGGCAACAGGAGAAAGGCAAAGACAAGCAAGAAAATGATAAATAACAAAGTTTGATATGGTTTGATAAGTTTGATAAGTCTAAAAAACAAAAAGGAAGAGACAAATCTACAGGAGGTAAGAGATCAGTGAGTTTTATCTGCTGTTCCAATGCAATAGTCCCACATTCCTTTTAAAGGAAACGTATGAGTTTCGTACGAGTTTTGTATGTAAATGGTGTTAGGATGGCATCCAGAGTGGGCTATCAGGTGCCAGGGGTACCCAGTGCCACTCTCCTGTAAGATGCCACCCGGTCAATGAAAGAAAGACGTTGAAGCTTCACTGCTTCCTTTTGCTCTTTAATACACATTCTTACGGTAAAGTTGCTGATAGTAGTTCTGAAGAAGGTCTGGAGAATGAGCCTGGTCCTGAGGGAGGTACAGACATGATGATCCAGATGTGCAGCAGCGATGTTGAACAGAACCAATTTTGGATTCACGCCATCCAATCCTCATCGGATGCAGATGTTGTCGGTGAAGAACCGGAGCTAGGTCTGAGCCTCTCGCGCTGCCGTGGGCTTTGTGCCCGAGCGCGGAGAAGAACCAGGCGTGGAATTAATCGGATCTGGGCTGCTGTGTGGCATTAGATGATCCAGATTTATTTGTCCTTTAGGAAAGCAGGAATGTCTGGAATTCTGCATCGGAAGGTACGGAATAAAACCGTCTCCGTCTCTGTCTGCACACCGGCTGCGTTTGGTGACGCCTCCTAACATGAATCACGCGGGTCCCTTACAGCCTCTCGCTCTAACGATAAACGCAGAGACACGTACGGAAATCACATCTTAGCATCAATCCAACTCTACGCTCAGAGGCTCGGAAAGATCTGTAAGACTAAAACCATTACAAAATAAAGTGATCTGGAAAAACTAAAAAAAAAAAAAAAACTTTTTTTTAATCATTCTGAAAAAAGAGCTTTAATCCAAAGCCCTCATCCTTCTGCCCACAGTCAGTGCCAACAGTGACAGCATGGCACCAAAATAAAGCAAAGAAGAAAACAATAATAAGTGAATTCACAACATTCATTCATAAAATATAAAAGAGCACATGACAGGATAGGAATGAGAACTATTTTAAAAAACAACAAGGCAAGAACAAGCAAGACAAGTTATGAAAAACCTTAAATAATAATAAACAACAAGAGTAAATAGCAAGAGAACATAAAGAAAGGCACAAAACCCCAACAGACATGAAATATAAGGAAAAGAAAAGCCAACTGGAAAAATAAAATAAAAAATGAAAGAAAAGAACAAACAAAAACAAAACATTGGGAAAAAACCCCAGAAAATAAGAGAAAAGCAAAAAACAAAAAAACAATAGCGGTTAAAAGCAATGATGGGTGAGGAAAGAGAGAAAAAAAACTAAAATGTGATTAAAGCTATTTTAAGGCAAAAAGGTAAGGACAAACAATAATAGGTCAGAAAAGGGCAATAAGACAAGACAAGACAAGACGAGTTTATTTATACAGCACATTTCAAAGACAACGAGTGTCAACCAAAGTGCTGTACGGTAAAATTATCAGGCTAAAATAAACTCTAATAGAAAAGTCACTAGAATCACAGAGCAGGACAGCAAAACAAATCCACACCACCATCTGAGAGGATTCAAGTGCCAAAGCAAAAAATAAGTTTTCAAATTAGTTTTAAAAATGTCTAATGTCGAGGAGGACTTAATGTGAAATGGAAGGCTGTTCCAGAGTTTCGGTGCGGTGACCGAGAATGCCCGGTCTCCCTTAAACTGCAGCCGGGACCGTGGACCAGCAAGAAGCAGTTGATTTGAGGAACGCAGTGACCGAGAGCAAGAATAAAAACAAAGCATATCAGATAAATAGCTGGGAGCCGTACCATGTAAAACCTTAAAAACAAACAGTAATATCTTAAATTCCATTCGGCATCTCACAGGTAACCAACGCAGGGAGGCAAGCACAGGAGTGATGCTCTCTTTTTTCTTTAAGCCTGTCAGGAGCCTGGCAGCAGCATTCTGAACCAGCTGCAGGCGTGCTCTGCTGAAGGCCGACGTACAGAGAGTTACAATAGTCGTGGTGAGAAGAAATAAATGCATGGATGACAGTTTCCAAATCCTTTGTGGACAAAATGTGTTTGAGTTTTGCGATATTCCTAAGATGATAAAAACTACCACGTACAACACTGCTGATTTGCTTCACAAATGTAAGAGCGGAATCAAAGTTAGCACCAAGATTTTTTACACATGTATGTACATTTATAGTCAATGACTCCAGAGCATTTGCTACTATGCCAGTAGAAACCGAGTTTCCAATGATAATAATGTCAGTTTTGTCTTGAGTTAACTTTAAAAAGTTATTTGACATCCAGCAACTTGTATCTTGCAGACAGCTCCTGAGGAGATCAAGTGAAACATTTTCCCCCGGTCTAAGTGGAAGATATATCTGTGTGTCGTCAGCATAACAATGATAAGAAATATTATCCTTTTGGCAAATAGAGCCAAGTGGGAGCATGTAAAGAGAAAATAGAATAGGGCCCAAAGTGGATCCTTGAGGGACTCCAAAAGTAATGGTTGCATTTGTGGAAAAATGTATTTCCCATCTTGACACAGAAAGATCTATTTTCCAAAAAGGAAGCAAACAACTTCAAAGCAGAACTCTGAATACCAGCACAATACTTTAACGCAAAATAAATAAATCAATCAATCAATAAAGGGTGAAAACAACTGAAAAAACAGCCAGGCAATAGAATAACAGGAAGACAATGGGAAAGAAAAAAAGCAAGAATGTAAGGAAGTCAGACAAAAAAAAAAAGGTTCCAAAAGTAGAGATGAGTAAGGGCAAAGAAATTCAAGGACCAAGCAAAAAGAGAAATTATAGGTGAGAAAAGAAAAGAAAGCAAGAGGAAATAGCAAATAAATCTAAAATGAATAAACAGAGCAATTCAAGAACATGCAAGACAAAGAATGGAAAGGAAAAGCAAAACACTGTAAGGACACTAAGGAGAAGCCAAGGAAATAAAAGGCTATGAGAGCTAGATTAAAAACAAAAAAGGTCAATAAAAAGGACAAAAAAAGCTAAACAAGAAGTCAAGGAAATGCTAATAATGCCAAAAAAGGCCAATCAAAAAAGCCAAGGCAGACAATTAAAGAAAACAAAATAAATAAAATTAAAAAGCAATAAAAGAAAAAGCAAGACAATGACTATAGCAAAATAGAAAGAAAGTTTTTAAAAGACGAGAAAATGCAATAAAATAAATAAATACAAGTGAAATATTAAAAAGGAAAAAAAGGCCAGAAAATAAAAGAAAAGCCAAGACAGTCAATGGAAGTAAAGGAATGGAAGAGACTGTAAGCAAGAAATGAAAGAGAAAGCAAAACTACACAAGAAAAATGAATGACAAATGTAAGAAAATAGCAGAAAAAATACAAAAAAGCACCAGTGATTGGTTTCAAAGGAAAGGAAGTCCAATGCATGGCAAGAAAAGGCAATAAAGGAAAATACAAGGCAAGGACATAAAGCAAAATGAATGGAGAGAAAAAAAAATAGGAAAGAATTGGAAGGAAAAAGCAAGAATAGACAAAGAAAAAGTAAGAAAATACAAAACAAGACAAAACCAATCAAGAAAAGGCAAATAAGGTACAGAAAGTAAAAAAGGCAAGAAAAATCAGGAGTGAGGCGAAGAGAAAAGAGTTGTGCTCATTGTGTAAACAGCTCTTGCGTAACGGAAAACGCTTTACGTTTGTGAGAGTGTGCGAAAGTTTGGGAAAGTTTCCAGAAGTCGATTTTAAACAAATGTGGATTCTCACGCTGGTTCCTGCCACAGGATCAGAGATATTATTCCTCTGTAGCAGCCCAGAGCCCTGCGACCCTCCTGCCCTCATTACCTGTCTGATAACACTCCGGAGGAAAGGAGGAGAGAGTGAGAGGGAGTGAGAGAGAGGGACTTTCCCATGGTTCTCCCACTGAAGGTTCCTGAGTAACTCAAGGCTGCACAGGTGGCTCGGCTCTGGACTTTGGACTGACCTTCACTGGGCTCTCAGAGACGTCTGGTCATAACGCTTCCCATCTGAAGAAGAGCCAAGGTCATTCAGCTGGTGTGAAAGTAACAACGGAATGTTCTCACACACACACACACACACACACACACACACACACGATAAATAAAGATGTGTTCCATAAAGGATAAATAAAGATTTACACACTCTATAAGCACCAAACGTTTTTTAATTTCCCAGTGGACCTGAGAGACTTGAACATGATGCTGTGCTGCACAAAAACTAAGCAAGAAGAAAGAGGAAACAGAGGTAAACAGAGGAAAGATAAAGCAAAACAAAGGGAAGAAAAAAAGAAACAAAAAGGAAAGAAAAAGCAAGCCAGACAATCAAAGAAAATCAAAGGAAGACTATAGGGAAGAAAAAAGTAAGCAATGTAAGGACAACCAAAGCCAGAAAAAAAGAGCCCACACAGGAAAGTAGAGGTGAGGAAAAGCAATAATACATAAATACATACACAAAACCAGACAAAAAAAAGGAAGAAGAGGCCCAAAAGGAAGGCGGAACTGAGTTCAGGCACTAATAGGCAAGGAAAGAAAGAAAAAACAAAAAGGGAAATATTAATAAAGCAAAGAAAACAACTGAAAAGAACATTTTAAAAAGACGAAGAAACGAAAACAGGAAAGGAAAAGCAACAAAATCAAGGCAAAAGGGCAAAGGAAAAGGTATTAAAGAAAAAAAGGCCAACAAAAGAAAAGCCAAGGCAGAGAATGGGAAAAACAATGAATGGAAGACTGCAGGCGAGAAAAAAGCATCTTGATGCATGCTCAATAATCCAGGTAAGAAAATCCCAGAAGTTGAATCTGTTCATCTGGACAAAGGTTTTGTTGGAGTCTCTGAGACTGAAGAAGCCCCTTAGATCAGGGATGGAACGTTTCTCCAGACGAACAGATTCAACTTCTGGGGTTTGAAAAAGCAAAACAACACAAGAAAAATCTATGGAAAATGTAAGGGGAAAAAAAACACAAGAAAAATGTAAAAGACATCCAAAGCAAAAAAGAAAAAAACAACAGGAAAGCAAGAGAAGGAAAAAACAAGAAAGAACAAAGGAAAGCAGTTAGGCTAAAATATTAAATTAAAATGAGGTAGAGGCGAGAAAAAAAATAAGAAAAGGCACTGCTAGAAAAACATAGCAAAAAAACAAAAAACCAGAAAGAAAGCAGAAATCAAACATATAAGACTTAAAGCACATCAAGAAAAGGTAAGATAAAGACTGGAAAGAAAAGGAAATGGAAGAGAAAACAATAATTATAAGTAGCAAACGTTTGACTTTATCATCATGTTGTGCTGCACAAACAGCTCATGGCTCTGCCCGAATGTTTACGACCTCAAATCAAAATCCACCCGGCTCTGATTGCTGTTTACATTTGCTGCTGATCACAATGGCCATCCACACAAACAGAAAAAACCCAAAACCGCTCGCTGTTCACTGGTCCGAGGAAAGAAGTTAAAGATTGTGATGGAGTGAGCGGCTACTGAGCTTAATCCTGCACTGATTTATATCGTTCGTCTCTGGGACACTTCACTTCATTTGTTAGTAAACATCCATTCCTGCATCTCAGGCCTGCAACACATTCCAGAAAAAGTTGGGACGGGAAGAATTTAGGGCTAGTAATGACACAAACAACTCAATAATGATGTGATTTCAAACAGGTGATTATAATCATGATTTGGTCCAACAGCAACATCCAGGAAAGCCTGAGTCTCTGAGGAGTGAAGATGATCAGAGGATCTCCAGTTTTTCATGTTTAAAACAATGTTCCTCAGAGAGAGACTGGAAGGGATTTATATATTTCTCCCTCTACAGAGCATAATATCATCAAACCATTCAAGGAATCTGGAGGAATTTCCTAAAAAGCCTAAACTGCAGAGGGGTGATCTCCGCTCCCTCAGGCGGCACTGCATCAAGAACCGTCATTCATCAATAGCTGATAGAACCACATGGGCAAGGGATTCCTTTATCAAACCTTTATCAAGCTCTACAGTGGAGTTACATTCACAGATACCACTTAAAACGTTACTGTGCTAAAAAGAAGCCTTATGTTATAACCGTGTCCAGAAGGGGCGTCGGCTTCTCTGGGCTGGGAGGATCTGGGATGGACCATCATACAGTGGGAACGGGGATTGTGCTCAGACCCATCAGTATCACAGATCTTTTTTTGGAAGAAATGGACGCCTGTGGCTTGGTACTTTTGACACGGCCACATCATGCTGTTTTAAAAAAATAAACGTCAACAAGTATCTCTTTTTAAAAAAGTACAAGACGGAAGATCCAAGCCAGGAATCTCTAATCAAATTCTGTTTTGTTTTCCCGCAAAAGGTCAAACGTTGCCAGACGTATCGCTTTACAAGGTTCTGCCAGTGAACTCATGGCTTTTATGGTTTTGACATTTTTCAGCCATAAAAAAAGAAACATGGAAACCCAAACCTCTATCGCTGAGATCTTTATGACGCGTTCGCCAGCGGGCACAAATTCAGTTCCACTATAGGGGCATGGTTAACTCCAAATCAGTAAAAGTTGGGACGGACAAACTATGGAAATCATTTCTTACATTTACTTTGACATTTATTTCATTGCAGACCGTATAAACCAAAGATATTTTGTTTTTTTTTCTGTTCAACTTCTTCTTAATTGTTAATAAACATCCATTCCTGCATTTCAGTTCTGCAAAACATTCCATAAAAAGTTGAGACGATTCTTGATACAGTGCCGTCTGAGGGAGCGGAGATCACCCCTCCTTAGTTTAGGCTTTTTAGGAAATTCCTCCAGATTGTTTGAATGGTTTAATGATATTATGCTCTGTGGAGGGAGAAATATATAAATCCCTTCCAGTCTCTCTCTGAGGAACTTGTCCCGGTCAGGGTCTCTGGGCGGTCTGTCCACATGACGGCGCCCCCTCCCTCAGACACTGAAGCAGAAATAATAAAATCGAACACGTGTAGGCGTTTGCACCATTCCAGATGATCCACAGGTGTGTTTTGTGTCAGGTTTTAGATTTGTTTCGCTGTAAAGCGCTGACTTATCTGTATTTTTTCTTCTTTCTTTCACACCCTCACAAAGGCAGGTCGATACGACTGGACAGTCCCACGCCGAAACGGTTCCCTCGCCTCGCATTTTCTCCTGACTGTCCGAGCGGTAATCCATCACGCCACGTTTCTCTGCACTTACTCGACGCCTGTTTCTAATTCTCCTCTCCCTCGCTCCCACGGTTCACAATTTGTACCCATTTCTCCACCTTTCATGTCATCTCTAACCCCGGGTCCCTCCTGAGCGGATGCTAAACGCTCTTTATGGCCCTCGTGAGAGCCCTTACGGACGCCTTCATCCCGTCCAGATGAGCCGCAGGGCCGTATGAGGATGTGAAGCGGATTCCAGGAGGCTCGGGAGGGTCGTTCAGGAGCTTCACATGGAACAATATCCCACTGAGCCCCGGACCGAGTCACTGACCATACAGAGGTGCACTCGGTAGGACTTTCTGTTTCTGCATTCAGGAGCTAATCAGAGTTTATAAGTGAGAGCCCAGTCCATTACAAATCCATCTCTAAGAGTTTGGACTCCACCAGAGAAGAAATCAAACATTTTAAGTGCAAAGCAAATCAAGAAAAGGCAAGGGAAAGAACGGAAAGGGAAAGCAAGGCAAGAGAAGGTATTGAAAAAAATCCAAAAAAGGTAAGAACCAACTAGAAAATGTAGGAAAAAGGTACTAAAGCAAAAGAACAAAACAAATGACAATAAAAAAAGAAAAAAAAAACAAGTCAGATAATGGAAGAAAATGAAAAGAAGACCATAACAAAGAAAAATTTTTGTACTGAAACTCAAACCCAGACAAGAAAAAGTGATGAATGCTAGATAAAAAAGGAAAATAAAAGCAAGAAAAGGGAAAAGTTAATAAAGCAAAGAAAAAGTAACAAAACCAGGAAACAGGAAAAGGTCCTTGTTGATAATGTTATTAAAGAAAAAAATTTAGATGAGGCAAAGAGACAATGCTAGAAAAGCAAGGAAAAAAAAAATGCAAAGATAGGTGGGAAGTGGAAAGAAAGCAGATATCAAAAATAAAATGCAAAGCAAATCAAGAACCAACAAGAAAAGGCTAATAAAGCAAAAGAACAAAATAAAGGACAATAAGAAAAGAAACAAGTCAGACAAGAGAAGAAAATGAAAAGAAGACTATTCCAAAAAAAAAATTGCAAAACAATTTTACAGACACTCAAAACCAGACAAGAAAATGTGACGAATTCTAAATAAAAAAGGAAAATAAAGGCAAATAAAGAGAAATGTTAATAAAGCAAAGAAAATAATAACTGACTGGAAATAATTAAAAAAAAAAACAATTAAAAGAAAACAGGAAAGGAAGGGAAAGAAAAAGCAACAAAACCAAAGCAAACAGGCAAGAGTTGCTATTGTTGAATGTTATTAAAGGAAATAAGGCCAAGGAATGAAAAGCCAAAGCAGACAATGGAAGAAAAACCAATGGGAAATGTAAGGAAAGCCAAAGTAAGGCAAGAAAAGGGGAAAAAAGGAAAGGAAGGGAAGGAAAAAGCAAGAACGGAAAAATAAAATATAGATATCAGATATCAAAAATAAAATGCAGAGCAAATCAAGGAACTCCTCGCTAATGATACAGAGGTGCATGTAAGTTTCTCTTTTTTTGAATAAATATGAGCTACAAACATCATCAGATTTTCACACAAATCCAAAAAGTCCACAAAAGGGAGCCCAGTCCATTTCAAATCCATCT
>JAJAGP010007695.1:0-11914 GCA_025084515.1 Ancistrus triradiatus
CTATGATATTCTGAGCATAAATCGCCCACCCCTATCTCAAATATCTGCTGTCTTCTTCACATCGCATCAGCCTGCGTCTCAAAATATATTGCATTCCAAAAAAAACCTAATATAAGAGTATTATTATATTCTATTTGGTAGGCACATCATAATCCAGTAGGGGTGAATTGAGGGGACTGGATTAGCTTTTAGACACGCTTCCTGTGTGCGCATTTCAAACATCAAAGCCACAGCATTTAAGCTCTTGGTGGAAAAACAACATCCAAACTGTGTTACATGCCTCCACTGCACAGACAAATATGGTCTTCTTGCAGCTGCTCTGGCATGGGCTTGACAGCACGCAATCTCTTAGGGAGATCAAGACGGGATGAATAATGTATGGGGGCACCACCGACTGCAGACATTCTAACATGGTGAGCAGATAAAATGAGGTAATGCTTGGCAAAATCCCAAGACCTGCTACTTATTGTAAAGTTTAGTATCAAATTAAAGAAGAGGGAGCAATCAGCCCATGATGAGATATGAACTCAGTAGCATTCCTTATGAATACTCATTGGAGACGACTAACAGATGTCTTAATATTTTAGCAGAAATATTGTCATTCACTCGGAACCTCACTTCCCAACCGGATGAGCACGTTAGCTCACATTTGGACTAGTTGCTGTTCTGACTCTGTTGATGTGTTTAGAGATTTTCTTGTCCAAGTTACTTGTGTGTACTTTCTGTGGTAGCCTAGAGGGTAAGGTACTGGACTATGGAACAGAAGGTCTAGGGTTCAAATCCCACCTCTGCCAAGCTGCCACTGTTGGGTCCTTGAGCAAGGCCCTTAACCCACAACTGCTTGGATTGTAAGACTGTACCAATTGTAAGTCGCTCTGGATAAGGGCGTCTGCTAAATGCTGTAAATGTAAATATGTACGACTCTTCTAGTTATTTGTACCAAGCTGCGCCTGTCCTATTGGAAGTAGTACTCCTTTGTTTGCCCCCTGTATATTCTCTCTAACCTATGACCATAACATTCGCCTTGTTTCATCTGGCTCATCTTCATCTTGTAACGTGAACATTAATTAAACAGTGCTTCAAAAACACATTCTTCTTCCACACAGTTCTGTGATTAATACGCCTCGAACCGTTTAACGTGCAGACATGGTTCAAACACTGTTGCGTAGATAATCGCTTTGTGAGGTGTGCTGTGAAGAAATGTATTGATGGAATGTTCAGATTCAAATCACAGCTGACCGACAGCACTCAGTGAAACTCAGTGACCTGTTATTACATCTACTGATACACAAAGTATTAGGACACACCCTCGCACACAACCAAAAGTACTGGAACACCTCCAAAAGTGTTTGGACACGCTCCCGCATGTAGCCAAAAATGGCAGCAGCAAAATAAATCCCAAAAAATAAGACAAAAGTCAAAATTGCTGTCTGGTGTGGCTTTGAAATCATTTCACAAAAAGAAGGAACGCAAAGAGCAGCAGAAATAAGAAAAGACAGGCCCTACTTAATGCAATACGTCAGAGAACAAGCATGAGCAACTCAAAGAAATAGAAGCAGCTAACAGACAGGGAAAGGCAAGAGACAGCTTCCAAAAATAAAGAACTTCTATGGAGAACCCGGCGTGAATAAAGATAAAAAGGGCAGGGATCCGTCAGAATCAGCAGAGATTAATAAGAGCTGACAAGAATCTATAGAGGAGCTCAACAGCAGAAATCCTAAAATCACTGAAACCCATGACGAGTTGAATGAGAGCTCTGTGGACGAATCAGTACTCAGGATGAACTAGACATCCTGAGAACTGAAGAAGTGGCCATTGTATTGGAAAAAAACATTTATAGCCCAATAACAACATGGATAAAGAGTGTTACAGCTACCCCACACATTACGCCAGTTCTCCATAACCTCCACTGGCTTCCTACAAAATTCTGCACCAAGTTTAAAATCTGCTAATACAAAAAAGTCCTCAATCTTGCACCTTCGCATCCATTTGACCTCCTTCAACCTTAGAAATCTATGCGCACTATTACAACAACTAGGTCGCTCACCACTCCCTCTTCCAACCTCTGAAGCATTAGTTATTGAGCTTTCTGCTTTTGCTCCACACCTCTGGAACTCTCTGCCTTTACAAATTAAACAGCCACAATCTTTGTCTACATTCAAAACGAACTGTAAAAAAACACCTATTAGGTCTTTCCTACATCCTCCCTCTATCCTGATTTTCATTTCATTTTCTCCTCTGTACTGCTATTCATGTATTTGGTCATTAGTTTTGTCATCCATGAGGTTTGTTCAGTGTTAGATGTTACATCCAAGTGTCTTTTGGTCCTTGATAAGCAATATATTAATGTCATATATTATTATATTAGCAATATTATGGAAAAACCAAGGGAACTCCAGAAAAAAGGCATGCTTCTGCTTCAATAAGTGCGTTTACATGCACTTAATCCATACTGAGAATTCTGCAGTCAGCCGATTATTCAAGTGGTCCTGTAAACACTATACTCCGTTCCAAAAATCAGATTAAGTAACCAAATAAAGACAGAAGGATTTTACCTCAGTAATCAGATTTCTCAGTGCATGTATACCCTTTACTCTGAAACCAATCCATTTTCTCAGCCTGCACATGCATGCAGAGCGGCTTGCAGAATTATGCACAGTTACCAAGTCCACTTATTCTAACACATTTCGCTGCTTTTGGGCTTATTTCCACAGACCTTGTGCTTGGATCTGGCAACCCTGGAAACCTGGGAACGCAGCAGCCATGAAATGGCTTTTCATTCCATGGCACTTTAGTGGGGAATCCGAAATGCAGTTTATGCTTGAGGAAATGAAGAATATGTTTTAAGTTTACCTCACATCCTTCTGTAAGATTATAGGCTGGTTTCAAAATAGAAATCCAATTACTGGCACAGTCATGTAAACCCAGAGGTTAGTCATTATCTGATTACCAAAATGCTTTGAACGGATAACTGACAAAATCTGATTTTCTGCAGCTGTTGGATTATTAAAAATGCATGCATGTAAATGCACGCAGTGACTACTCCAAAGCCTCGGTCTGTGCTGACCACAACAACCTGTGGCACATTCTTAAAAAAGTAAACCACCTCATCCGATTCTTGAAGAACATGTATGTGAACGAAGAAGCAAAAGTCAGAACCAAAATAACATAACTGACTGACTCAAGATGGGCAAAGGAGTATGGCAGGGCTGTATACTCTCTATGTATTCAATTTCTACACAGGCTATATCAAGTGACACACATCAAAAGCTGGTGTCAAAATAGGCAGGAGGAATATCAATAGTGCAGATGACATTACTCTGTTGGCTGAATGAAAGGAAGAGCCAAGGAGCCTGCTGGTGAGAGTGAAAGAAGAAAGCGTGCCAAGGGTGGCTCGACATCAGAAAGACCAAGATTATGTCAAGCAGCCATACTAAACCCTGGCAAATAGATCGGGAAATTTGAGGAAGTGACAAATTTTAGTGTCCTTGAATTTAAGACCACTGCAGATGGCGACTGTAGCCATGGAATGAAATTACGTTTGCTACTTCGGAGGAAAATAAAGGCAAATCTGGCTAACACTGAGAAAAGATCTCAGAGTACAAAGGACAAGAGTGCAATCTATGACCTACCCAAGAGTAACATACATATGCGAGAGTTGGAATACAGAGAAGGTCAAATGCAAGAGAATCAAAGCTTTTTGAACTATGGTGCAGGAGTAGTGCTGGGTGAGATACCAGCTCATCCAGTATACAGGTTTTCTGGTACGGTATACATTTTTCACATGCTGCTATACCATAGCAGAAACAACAACTGCAACGTTTCAATGGGCAACAAAACTTATCTTGTTTACCGCTAGAAGCGCTGTGTAGAACGGCATTAGCTGAACGGTGTACTAGGTACAGCTCGCTAGCTAGCCACATCGCACAGCCGTCTGTTAACAGCTGGGAGAGGCTCCATCACTATGGAAGATTAAAAAACAAAAACTGAAGATAAAGTGAGACCGGAGATGAACCTGTCCCAAGAAAGGAGCTGTGCCTGCAGTTCGGAAGGTTTTTTTTTTTTTGTTAAAAAAAAAAAATCCAAACTAGACCAAAGGGTTATACAGTGGTACCTTGTTTCTCATCATTAATTTGTTCCAGAAGGCTTATCGAGAACCGAAAACGATGAGTACCAAGCAATTTTTCCCCATAAGGAATAATGTAAATTGAATTACTCCATTTCCAGAAAATCCACACTGTATAAGTCATTATATGCATTAATGGAGTTGTATTGTACAGGTGCTCCCTGATTTATGATGGGGATATGTTCCAGTAGAGCCATCATAAGTTAATGTATCATAATTTCTCGGTCCACTTTAAATGACTGCAGTTACATGGTGCCTGTAAATGAAGATTCCAGCTCATGATAAGTAAGTTAATTAAACACATACATTAACCTACAAATGGGCAAAATCATTAACCCAATGCTTATTTTATAATAAATAAAGAAAAACCTCATGTAATTTAGTGAGTAATCAATTGAAAGTGCAAAACACTTACTCTATTGGTTAACTTCAGAGCATGTTCTGGAGAATTCAATTTCTGTTTTGTTTTCAGCTGGCTCTCAAACTAACCGTTTTAGGACCCACAGAGACTTATTTGCACTACGAACACGGTACTGTAGAGGTAAAAAATACATTCAACATGGTGCAGACCTTCTCTGAATCTGAATCACTGAATGACTGTAACGAATCGTGAATCGAGTTTCGGCTGAAATGAGACACGGGGCTTGACTTGACAAGATTTAAGCAAGGGCGCCAAGTACTGAGCAAATGACAAGAACTGAGACAAACTAGTCTTTCTAGTCAAATTGGGTCGAGAACCAAATTTGGCGAATTCTGAGGTGGTCGAGAACCAAGGAACCACTGTATACAAGTTTGTTGAGCCCCGTTGGTAACGCTAGCAACTTACTCCATCACCACAACAGAAAACGTGGTGGAATAAGAAGAGTAACTGCAATTGCGGTTGTTAGATTCAAAGTGGTCAACCAGCAGTGCCAGAGATACAGTGAAGCCAAAGGATCAGACTTCACTTGAAGAACCATTTTCTATAAGCACTGCATGAGACAGGAAAACCAAGCGGTGCAGCAACACTACGAACACAGTAAAACCCACCTATACATAGACATGGTCCTGCTACACTATTATATCCTATGTACTCCTGATAGTACATTAAGCCACAAACCTAACTCAAAGCCCAGTCATGCCTAATCAAAAGAAATATATGCATGTGATATACTGTGAAAACACGTTTGGTCATACCACCCAGAAAACTGCAGGAGAAAGCTGCTAAGTTTCTTGGACAGCAAAAAGTTCAAACAAGGCAATACCTGAGGAGATAAGTCCGGGTTGTTAACTAAAAAGACTGATAGTGAAGCCAAGACTGCATGCTCATTATGCTGGCCACATAATGAGAAGACAGGAATCACTCGAGAAGTTACAGATGCTGGGCAAGACATGGGGTAGAAGGAGATGGCAAAATATAAGGTTGACAGAGAGAATAAAAGAACAAACAAACATGAATCTACAAGATGTCAGAGAGGCAGACGCTGACAGAAGGGTTTGGTACTCTGTAGTCCATGAGGTCATATAGGGTCAAGCTCAATTGAACAACAACAACGAAAAGGAAACCACCTAAAGGGTAAAAGGAGCATTTCATGCCCACCTCCTATGCTTATCTCACAGCTGATGCAATGTCACAACATGGAGCGCCTCTAAAAATGGGCTGAATGGTTAAAACCTCAGAACTGAAGTCTCCTACAAGCAGAAGCACAGTGAGGCCACTGTACCATACTTTCAATTAGAGGCCATCAGATATTAAAATATGCTATAATGGCCAAAGTTTGTGGACCCCACTTCCAGATCGTTGATATTTCGCCACACTCACCGCCACAGTTTCATAATGAAGCATACCAGCATTGAACCTCCAGAATAAAAACTGTGGTAACAGAATGGGTTACTGAAATATTCAAATGGTCTCAGTATGGGATTTTAATAGTTTTCCACCTCCCCAACAAGTCAGTTCGGGACTGTGGTGGCCTTGTGGTTAAGGTACTGCACTCTAGGCCTGAAGAAACAGAGTTCAAATCGCATCTCTGCCAAACTTCCACTCTTTGGAAGAATACACCCATATTATTGCCATCCACATTTACAGCATTTAGCAGACGCCCTTATCCAGAGTGACTTACAATTGGTACAGTCTTACAATCCAAGCAATTGTGGGTTAAGGGTCTTGCTCAAGGACCCAACAGTGGCAGCTTGGCAGAGGTGGGGTTTGAACCCTCGACCTTCTGGTCCAGAGTCCAGTACCTTACCCACTAGACGCTGTGCAAATTATTTATTTATTTTAATCGGAGCCTGTTCTAATTTCTGCGTTGTTCGGATGCGTTAAAATCAGGCTGACCAATCAGAGCTTGGTTGTCAGGCAGAACAGCTCATCCTGCTAGCAGCAGAGCACAAGACCTTATAGGACAAGTAACTCGCTGACTATAAAAACATGGATATTAAAGAAAATATCTTGTGGAATGTAACTGAAAGGCTGGAGGAATGATGGTGATAAGTCTCACAGTGACTGGATGGAACCATTTTCTTGTTTTATTTTAAGGACATTCTAATCTGTTCCTGCCCACAAAACACAAACTACAGCTTCCTGCCCTAATCTTCTCGTGGTCTTTGTTTATTTTAAATGATGATGTAAGAAAAAGACAAGGTGAGACACTAAGAGAAAGGAAATTAAAGAAAGCCA
This sequence comes from Ancistrus triradiatus, assembly GCA_025084515.1. NCBI lineage: Eukaryota > Metazoa > Chordata > Actinopteri > Siluriformes > Loricariidae > Ancistrus > Ancistrus triradiatus. The sequence continues at coordinate 6,786 of JAJAGP010007695.1, forward strand.
AGTGGAAGGAAGTTTCAGTGTTTAGACAAAAAACCGGACTTGCTGTGAAGGTCCCACTATGTTAAAAATCACAACGACTCGGAGTGAAAAGGCCTCATCACCTGTAAGTCGCTCTAGATAAGGGTGTCTGCTAAATGATGTAATGCAGCGTAGTTCAACAACTTTCTGCACTGCTCTCATAAAACAAAGTCCATAAAGGAATTGTTTGCCAACTTTGATGGAGAACTTGGCACTGAGCCTTCACTTTAACTCCATCAGGCACCACTGAGATTAACTGGAACGATAACGGTGTCAGGGTTTATTGCCCATCATCAGTGAGGTCCACATTCTACAAGAACATTTTCGCATTAGACTGAAGGCTGTTGTAGCAGCAAAGAGAAAGAAACTACATGCCAATACCCATGTTTTGGGATGCAGGTAGCTTTTAGGTGTCCGGAAGCTTGTCTATATAGTAGGAGTGAGCGATGTGTACTGTCTATGATAATGTCAATTATTATTTTAAAGCTGCATGAACTGACATTGAGTATGTCACTCAATTTCCAAAAAAAGTATTCACTGTGTCATGTATCCATGTAGGATAGACTATCGCTAGATTAATGCACGCAGCATCGTAGCACCACAAATCAAGCAAGTCCTCTACCAAATAACATGACTGAAATTAAAAATGAGTGAACAAACTGTGCCATGAGACAAAATAGACACCACCAGCTTGGATGTAATTGCTTTCTGTGGCTCATCTTCACTCGCATGGAGGTGGTTTGGCTTTGACAAAGATGTTGCCCAAAAGACAGCAATCTCCAAACTATGGCAGACATCGGTTGACATTAAAGACAGCTCGACAATTAACTTATTTCATCATCTGTGAACTAACCATCGTGCAGAATATGAAGATTATGACAAGATTATGAGACTGTGGTAGCCTAGTGGTTAAGGTACTGGACTCTGGACCAGAAGGTCGAGGGTTCAAATCCCACCTCTGCCAAGCCGCCACTGTTGGGTCCTTGAGCAAGGCCCTTAACCCAGAATTGCATGGATTGTAAGATTGTATCAATTGTAAGTCGCTCTGGATAAGGGTGTCTGCTAAATGCTGTAAGTGTAAATGACAAACTTTGAAAGTCTGCTGACCACGAAAGGCTTAGACCAGCCAAGGTACCAGCACAAAAACACACTCAGCAAACTTTAGCAGAATTATTCTGCCATTTGTTTGTTTAGTAGTAGTAGAATTTTTTTTTCTTGGCACCTTTCAAAAAACCCAAGGCACTTTACAGATAAAACAATAAGACAAAAAGTCAATAAAACATGCATACAATAAAACAGATAAATAGATAGACTGATAAGTTTAGTTTTTAACACCATGAATTACCTTTCGGCCTTGCTCATGGCAGGAGGGTGGGCATGGTACTTGCTTGTTTACAACAGAGTCACAGTTTGGGGTTTAATTCCTATCGCGTCCAAGAATTTCAGAGTTTTATGGGTGTTTTCAGAGCTTAGCGGATGGTTTTTGTCTTCAGACATTTTTTGTTTGTGTCTGGCCTCGTTGTATTTCTTACATTCTGAGATAACGTGTTTTCTTTTTATTTCAGTAGAGTAGACGTCACAAATTGGTGGCGGTTCTCCCTATAATTTCAATCTTGTATGTCCTATTCTGCATCTTGTCCAGGTTGTGTCATCAGCCCTGTTGCGGAGGCGTCCTATTACGTTGGTGTTTATATTAGGGTTTATCTTTTGTAGTTTGATTTTTGAATTATTCTGCAAAAAAGTGCGTTACAACAAGAAAAGACAGATGGCAAGCCATATATTCTGTCATCAATTACATCTCAAAAGACACGGTGCTAATCCATGTGGTTGACAAAGAAGGGTTCAATACTTTAGACCCAAGATGTACACTGCCAAAGTATCGTCTAATTATCGTCATCAACAATCTCAAGGTCTCAAATTTCACAGACCACTATTTACAGAGGATGTGTAAAGTAAAGTTCTTTCCATGATTAATCACATCTTGCCTACCAAAGAAGAAAGGCACTACACAGCCAAACAGATGGAATAGAAGCCTCAACAGAATTAATTTACTACTTATCCATAATCTGATAAAAATTATTTATGTCTTATCTTATTTGCTGCAACACAACACTTCACTGTGACAGAGGGCTGCCAAGGCAGCCTGATTTCCAGAACGATACCTTTGTAATGCAAAACATTCATTTTATTAAGGAACCTCCACAAGAACCAGCATGAGCTAGCTGCTATCTCGTGTGCCACAGGATGGCATCTGCTGTTGCACTGGAATGAGCAAAGCATAAAAGGAAGTCTGCTAAATCATTTACTGCCCTCACCAGTCCTGCTCCCTACAGGCTAAAAATGCACTATATGGTATAGAACGTAGGGAATAGGGAATCATTTCAAACACAGCCCATAAAGACTAGTCCTTTACAAGTTTAAGCAGTACAGATACGATTAACAGCATTGACTGGCAGCCCCGCCCTGGCTTTAATAAAATTTCTACCAAAAGAAACACTAGTGGCAAATACTAAATTAAATTAGGTCTTAAGTCTAATCAGATACTTGTCACAGAAAGTGAGAAATGCACACCTGATGGACTGCCCCAGTGTTTATAATATTGACACTAGGAGTGGGCGATAGGGTAAAAATATCACAAGAGATTTTCACGATGCACGTGATCTAGAGATGGGAATTGGAAAGAACTTTGCGATAAGGATACATGTCACGATATATGGGTCATGATACCGTTACATCACAATACGACGCATATTGCGATATATTCCGATATTCCAAATAGTTCACGAAAAATATAAAAACAGCTGAAATACAAGGTATGGTGTACAACCCGAGTCGTCTTAATACATCACAATGATCATTCAGCGGATAAGTTGAGTCAAAACCCTGCACATGCGACATCTACAGGAGTGGAGATTGTAGTTTACACTCCATTTAAAATGTTTTTCTACGATCAAACAAAATACTTTGAGCCGAAAATCGATGTAGTACATCACAAAAACAGTGATCGATTACTGTATAAATTTTTTAGCACAGCCCTAATGTGATTACAGACAAAATGTATCGGTAGTGACAGGTTACTAACTACTGTTCAAATGTTATCCCATACTTAGTAAAGAGATTTGCTGCACTTCATCCACTTAAACAAGACCAACTACACTCTCCATAATGAAGTACGCAGTTGGTCAGAGTTGTTCAAGCACTGACGACGTCCTCGATATACTCAGAAAAGCCTATTGTCTATCACGATGATAAAATTGACATTCATATTTACATTCATGTTATTTATCAATTGTAAATAACTAACACTTGATAGTCATACAATCCAAGCAATTGTGGGTTAAGGGTCTTGATCAAGGACCCAACAGTGACAGCTTGGCAGAGGTGGGATTTGAACCCTGGACCTTCTGATCCATAGTCCAGTACATTTACCACTAGACCACCACAGCCTGATTAATTATCACACAGCCAGCAAAATTAATCATATAATATAATAACAATTAAACATTTCCCACCGCTAATTGATACAATTATGGGTTCAAATGTCTCCTCAATCTGCTTTAACAGAGAGAACATATGAAATGTCATTTTAACAACCAGATGGTACTTCACAGCCAGTCCAGCTCAAAGAAACTCTTGAGACTCATAACACATACCAGAACATAGAGAGGCTGGAAACTAACAAATGTAGTCATTAGTTACTCTCACCAGACACTTTATTAGGTACACTTGTTCAACTGGTCATTAACATATCTAATCAACCAATCACATGGCAGAAATGGTACCAATGTTCAGGCTGGTTCCACGTAACCTTTGAGACAGGCACAAGTTTACGTCATACGCACTCACAACGGGCCATTTTTGCACAATCAATTAACCTAGCGCATGTCTTAAACCCATGCAGACATGCTTCACACAGTCAGGATCGAACCAGGAAAGCTGGATCTTTGCAGAGACCACTAACCGCTGTCCCACCGTTTGAATGCCAGCTTCCAGCAGGACGGCATGCGACGTCACAAAGCTCCACTCAACTGAGCATCTTTGGGATGTGGCCGAATGGGAGGTTCGGATCAGGATGCGCAGCCGACAAATCTGCAGCAATTGCACAATGCTGTCATGTCAAAAAGGGAAGTCTCTGATTAATGTTTCCAGCACCTTGTTGAATCTATGCCACAAAGACTTGAGGCAGTTCTGAAGGCAAAGGGGGTCCACTTGCAAGGTGTACCTAATAAAGTGGCCAGTGAGTGTATATGCAAATGGTTTGGATTTTAGACAATGGGCACTGTGTGAACAACAGTTTAAGAAAAGAAAATAAAATTACTCGAAGCAAGATTGGCACATCTAGGGGAAACAGGATGAACCCGTTCAACCACCCAAAAAAAAAAAATCATTTCATAAGTACAACAACAGGCAGATAACGTGATTTCCCACAGGTACAACAATGGAGAAACACACTCCATACGAGAAAACAAACAAGCGTTGTGAAGATCACCGACGAAGCAACATTTTAACTGGTCAAGGATACGACACAAAAAACAACAGAAAACAAGCATTAAGTGACTTCTAAAAGGTTAATCCTCGTTACTACTTACTAAGCCGCACCACAATTATGCTGACGTACAAAAAAAAAGTACCGACACCACTGAATTGATTATTAACGTCCATTTTTGGCCGCTCACTGATTTATGACCAGGCTGGATTATCACGGGTGAAAAAAGAAATTTCTGGAAAATCTACATATATGCCTTACAGGTAACGTTATACATAACAGTACTTAGATTTCATGCATTTCTGATTTATTAAACTTAAGAAACATCTACATTTCCAGTCTGCGTGTGTCGTCTGCTGGCTTTTCCCAAACTAACCTTGTATTTTAACAAAAACAAAGTGTATATTTATGATTTTGGTTTGTTGGTTGAGGAGTTTTAATGCCACTGCAGCACATTGGCCATCTCGTGGCAGGAAAGGTCATGTTATTGTCTCATCCTTAAATATGGGCTCTTACATTTGTGAGAGTTTTTGTTTTTCCAGTAGGTACCTAGGGCATTCGGCGAGTAAGTGTTTTATAGTGACTGTTTTTTGACAAGTTCTACATTGTGGTGGTTCTTCACCCT
>JAJAGP010007696.1:0-11911 GCA_025084515.1 Ancistrus triradiatus
TGCCTTGAGACAATGCTCCACTGTAAAAAGTGCCATAGAAATAAATCTGACTTAACTACAATAACTTCCAAATGCTTTGTGGTTACTAAAATGTTATTAACTGCAGTTATTAATCACTAGCTCACTTCTTTGTGTTCAGTTCTATCTACAAAATTACTTGTCAGCCTCTATGAGCAATGTAAAGTAGCCAACCCAAGTGGTCATCCTTGATTAAATCTATACAGAACTGGATCAACTTGCCAATATAAACCTAGATATCATCTAGGTTCAGGTCCCTGCCCCAACACTACTGGGTGCATTTACCCACTCTTTTCACCACTGCACCCTCAGTATTGGGCTGTAAGCCATCAGCAAGCCAGTATAGCTATATAGATGCATTATTGGAGGACACCGCTCAACAGCCGGCAGACAAATGTCAGCTACATTCAGAGTCACATTCAGGGAACCCCAGCAGCCTGCAGCTACATGACACAGATGATCTGATACAGCACGGCTGCTATTCAGGCCACCAGCCACACACACAGTCACCTGAGACAGACACAAAGGAAAAGAAGCAAGGAGAGACAAGCTGAATGACTGACTGACACGGAGAGAGATGGAAAGAGAAAAGCAGAGGAACGCATGACAAAGATGGAGCGAGACAGCCAGAGAGAGGTGGACGGCACGCTGGCTGAACAGGATGCTCTGTTAATTCATGGCTTGGGAAATCAGACACTCAGAAGTAAGAGGTATAAGCTGCTAGAATCGCTTCACATTTTTCGTAATAGAACGTAATACAGAATGTGTGGCGTTGTTGCAGAGAGACAGGGTGAAATCATTTGGTCTCCTGGGAGGAGATGTTGCGCAAAACCGAGTGATGCTTTTCTGATGTAACACGCTAGACACCAACACACCATCCAAGTACAAAGTCAGCTCAGGATAAATAGCCTGCTTGGGTGTAGTCCACAACACATACACATTAATGGCCACTAACAGCATGAACACACACTCCCTGTAGGTTAGTGAGCTTGACCTGCTCAACGGCATTTGTGTGCTATGTCAGTTCAGGCCAGAGTAGCTTCCAGGTGGGAGCATTAGTGTGAGGCTGCACAGGGCACTCCAGGGCAGCCATCGGCTTTGGGGAAGGTGCTAATGCCTGGCTTGATTTTATTCTTCTGTATTTTATATTATATTTCTGGATTTTCTGCTTAACAAACATGTGCGGGTACACATCACTAGAACATCAACCCAAAAGTAGGAGAATGAAGAAACTGACATGAGTTTTGAATTGTGTGCTTCTTATCTTGTGTTGGAGTCTTAGATGTGGGATATTTGTTCCATGCCTCCAGCCAAAATGTGTTTTGGTGCTTCCACTTCGGAAACCACTGGTGTTTGTTGATTTTCACAAGGAGTACAAGAGGACCTACATTAATTACTTCAGAGCCATAAGCTATACTGGATAGTCTTACAGTGGTACCTTGATTCTTGTTGTTAATTGGTTCCAGGAGGCTTGTCGAGAACCGAAAACAACAGGTACCGAGCAAATTTTCCATAAGGAATCGTGTACATTGATTGAATCCATTCCAGACCCCCAGAAAGTCCACACTGTATAACTCATTATATGCATTAATGGAGTTGTATTGTGCAGGTGCTCCTGTCACAGGGTGAGCACTGCAGGGCTTTATTTCACCCAGTTTAATCCCAGTGTCTCTGTATCCCTGTTTTACTTTGCAGCTTTGGCGGCTACTAGTGGTGGCGGTGCGTAAATTCCAGCGAGAGAGAAAGCCCTTGCAGCTGCAGTGCGTCAGAAGCAATCAGAACACTCCTGTTTGAGAAGCGGCTTGGAGGGTGCTACCTGATTTACAATGGGATATATTCAGACAAATCCATCATAAATTAAATGCATCATGAACTGATGAGTTTAATGAGTGTTGGAGATATGGAAAAAATACTATGATAAGTAATGATAAACAAGTTAATGTTGAAAACACTTACATTAAACTACGATTGGCCAAAATCATTAACACAAAGCTTTTTTACATAATGAAGTGTTGAACAATCTCATGTAATGTAGTGAGTAATGGACTGAAAGTGAAAGCAAAACCCTTACTGTACTGATGAACTCAGGGTACTAACATTGCTGCTAAGCTAACTGCAGTGTGTGTTCTGCAGCATTCAGTTCCCCTTTTGCTTTTGGTTGGCTCTCAAACTAACCTTTTTAGGGCTCATGGGGACTTATTTGCACTAAGAATACAATACTGTAGATGTGAAAATAAAGAAAAACACGATAAAAAATAGCAGAGATCTTCTCTGAGAGCTATTGAGAACTGAATCGTGAGTCGTGAATCATGAATCGCGTTTCGGCTAAGTACCAAGCAAACGACAAAAACTAGTCAAAATGCATCGAGAACTGAATTTGACTAATTATGACGTTGTCGAGAATCAAAGTTCCACTGTACTTTCCTTTAATGCTCGACCAACAAAAAAACAGGCAAACTTTGGAACTAGTAGTGTTAGCCACAATTCACCCATCTTCCATTACTACACTTAACACTATTTCAGCAAACACTGTTATCCAGAGTGACTTACATTGAAGCTTAAATTTACATAAATGTAATAATTTAGCAGGTGCCCTTATCCAGAGTGACTCACAACTGACAGTTTTACAATCCAAGCAACTGTGGGTTAAGAGTCTTGCTCAAGTACACATCATTGGCAACCTGGCAGAACTGGGATTTGAACCGTCTGGTCCATAGTCCAGTTCCTTAGCTGCTAGGCCACTGCAGTCCACAGTCCACCACAGTAAACAGCTGAGGATTAAGGGCTCTGCATAAGGTTTCAGCAGTTCCAGTTTGTCAGAGCCAGCAGTTAAACTCGGATCCATCCAATTAGAAGTTCAAAGCCTTTACCACTGAGCTACCTGTACCTGTTCCTGTAACTTTCGACAACCCTTCACTAACCTTCCATGGCAACCAACAGTGCCACAGTCTAAGGTGCTGGATTACTGACTAGCTGGTTAAAGGCTAAAGTCCCAGCATAGCCAAGCTAGAAATCCTAGACTACTCGGCTCATTTGTAAAATCCTCTTCCTGAGAGTGTCTTCTAAAAGAAACTAAAAACTACTCCAAGAACAAAGACTGAGAAGCACTGTTATAAACTGGTGCCTGGGAATTAGACAAATACATTTAACTCATTTAGCAGATGCCCTTATCCAGAGTGACTTCCAAGTGATACAATCCAAGCAATTGTGTGTTAAGGTTCCAGCTCAAGGACCCAGCAGTAGCAGCTTGGTAGAGATGGGAAATTTGGTCCATTTGAAGACACATTATAGGTCATATTTTTCCCAGTTCCCAAATACAGTGGAGCACAGTCCACTTCCTCGTTTCTTTTGGGTTGTGAGTTCAAACCATGATTCCATCAAGCTGGCCCATCGAGTATGAACTTTAATCTGGTGAGCACGGTTGCATGTCATTGTGGATAAGGGTTTGTTAAATGCTGTAATGGCAGCTCCTGTGGCTCAGAGGTAAGAAACAGCAGTTCCTGAGGACCTCGTTTCAAACCCAAAGCCGGGCTTGAAATGTGAAGGTCAGATAGTTCAGGTACAAAATCCCAAGGGACATTTTGGGACATTTAAGAAGCACTTTCAGCTGGCCTGATAAAATTCTGTGATAGACTCCTGATTAGGGCTGTGCAATATGACCATATCACGACATAGGTCCTTTCATATACCGATAAAGCTATATGTCATGATATAGCACATTGCCTGTTAATTCAGTGAATAGTTTTTAAAATAAAATTACCACATGAAAGATTTACTTATTACATGTTGCATTGTACACAATCAACAAATAAAAGCTACTTTCTGATATTTCATTATATTTCTCCTTTTTTTTCTAGAAACTTTGTGAAATCATAAAGCATATAACAAAATATAAATTAGTAACATATATGGGTTTAACACATGCTCCATAAACAATCCGGAGAGTGGATCAGTGTTTAGAGTTCTTTAGGCTACACATATGAACTGAATTCTGAATTAAAGCTATTAAAAGCACAGTGCTGGCATGCACCACACAAGCAATGTGACCGGCACAGAATCGGTTATATGAAACTGATCCGACTTCAAAAAACAGCTGATTGTTCGGTGCATCTCTAACATCTGATTTATATGATGGCGGTAAAAGAGGTTAAGTGTGTTTGAGTCCATCATGGGAACTGATCTGCTGTATAGCATGCAAAGTAACGCATCTCTGATCAGTGTCAGACTTTTCATACTGAAACCATGTCCATGTGTCTTGATGCATGCTCAATAATCCAGGTAAGAAAATCCCAGAAGTTGAATCTGTTCATCTGGACATGTTTTGTGGGACTTGTCCATGTGACAGCACTAGATTTTCTTATAGGTACAAGCTCCATGTTTTGTGCTTACTGGTCTCTTCTGTTTGAAATTACCCTATTATGCGTTGTGTTCACTCTCATGATGTTTGTGTCGCCTTAACAAATGCGCCATCAAAACAACAAAAGCCTGCCCTATAGAGTGTATTTTGAGAAACAATGAAATAGACGATAGGGTGTAATATTAAACAGAGTGTATACTTCGTCCACAAGATACAGGACATCTTTTAAACGTAAAAAATCACAGCAGGGGGAAGAGCATTTCTGTACATGAACCACCAGCTATGGGATAACCTGACCACCTTTGTTCGAGATTCAGTTACACTTCCAATATTAAAGTCTAGATTACAAATATACTTAAGTATGCAGGCTTTTGGTTAATCTCTTTAGTAGGGCTGTGCTAAAAAATTGTTACGGCAATATATCATCATATTTATTTTCACAAAATGGAGATTTTCAGCTCAAAATATAAAAGGAAGGAAGGAAAAACACGTTTTAAATGGGGTGTACACTACAAGCTCCATTCCTGTAGATGTGGCAGTACAGTGTTCTGACTCAAATTGTCCACTGAATTATCAGTGTGATTGTATACCTTTACTTTTATTTCAGCAGTTTTTATATAATCATAACGTGACCCATCTATTGTGATGCGTATCTTAGTCCGTTCCAATACCCACCCCTACTCTTTAGACTGGGATGTGTGGCTCTGGTCCCAAAGGTTGAAGTCTGGTGTTATCTCTGACTGTGCTCTCATGCTCTTTGGCTCTGTTGTTGGGCTGGGTGTGTGAAGGCGGGGTGCCGAGCTGGTCTAAGCTTTAGTACTCTACGACTGTGGTTAGCCTAGCGGTTAAGGTACTAGACTCTGGTGCAGAAGATCCAGGGTTCAAATCCAACCTCTACCAAGCTGCCACTGTTGGATCCTTGAGCAAGACCCTTAACCCACAAACGCTTGGATTGTAAGACTGTATCAGTTTTAAGTCGCTCTGGATAAGTGCGTTTGCTAAATGACATAAATGTAAATATAAATGTAAATCTATGACCTGGGATTGTGCGTATCTGTCTTAGATGAAAAGCCGGTGGATATTGTTGCTTGATATTGAAGTCCTGTGCTTCATTTGGCAAAACTGTGTTCAGTCTATAAACTCTGTTCTTAACATTCCTAACTACATATTCTGTTTTCTATAAGAGATCTTTCAGCACCATTTCTGGTCCTCACACAGAGCAGCTCTTCCAGGACCAGTCCCAGCCCTCATACCTTTACCCAGAGCAGAGGCCCCTAACTCCCCTCCACTCCTCCTGTTGACTGAGGATGTCCTTCCACCAAACATGTTAAATGCTAGATGACATTAGAACCTTCAGTGATTCCATTTAAACTGGACTAAATAATGCCCAAAAACTCTTAGATTTTCTTTTTAATTATATTCTATATTTTTAATAAGATTCTCAATTTTATTATATTATCTAAACATTTTATTCACTCTTTTATTTATATTCTACATAAGAGTTCTTTATAATTCTTTATAATGTAGAATATAACAAAATAATATTTTATTTTTTATTATATTCTGTATTTTAATTATTCCATTTAGCTTCTGCATATTTCTGTTATTTTAAATGTATGATTTAATAATGTAACATCTAGGCTAGACAAGGAGGTTGGGTCCCTTTTTGAGTCTTAGTCCTCCCAAGGTTTCTTCCTCATCACATTTATTGAGTTTTTTTTATTGCGGCCGCCAGCCTGGCTTGCTCAGTTGGGGCTGTGGGCTTAGATATTTGTAAAGCTTCATTGAGAGCTACAATGCTCTATAGTAAAAAGCCCTGTAGAAATAAATCCTTCCTCATACAGTGCCTGGAATTATTACAATTCTTTTCGTTGTTGGCTAACTAGTATATATATGTATATGTAGTACTATTAAAGTGTTCCCCAAAACACTTTAAAGCAGCACTGTTTGTTTAGTGAGTATTTTTATGTCGTATATTTTTAAGTAATCAGAGGACACTGCATTCTATAATGAGATTTAATAAGTTGCAACTACAGTGGGGCAAAAAAGTATTTAATCATCCACTGATTGTGCAAGTTCTCCTACTTAGAATTTTAATCATAGGTACACTTCAATTATGAGAGACAAAATGAGAAAAAAAAAATCCAGGAAATCACATTGTAGGATTTTTAAAGAATTTAATTGTAAATTATGGTGGAAAATAAGTATTTGGTCAATAACAAACGTTCAACTCAATACTTTGTAACATAACCTTTGTTGGCAATGACAGAGGTCAAACGTTTCCTGTAAGTCTTCACCAGGTTTACACACACTGTAGCTGGTATTTTGGCCCATTCCTAAATGCAGATCTCCTTTAGAGCAGTGATGTTTTGGGGCAACACGGACTTTCAACTCCTTCCACAAATTTTCTATGGGGCTGAGGTCTGGAGACTGGCTTGGCCACTCCAGGGCCTTGAAATTCTTTTCACAGAGCCACTCCTTTGTTGCCCGAGCGGTGTGTTTGGGATCATTGTCATGCTGGAAGACCCAGCCACGTTCCATCTTCAATACTCTCACTGATGGAAGGAGGTTTTTGCTTAAAATCTCACGATACATGGCCCCGTTCATTCTTCCCTTAACACGGATCAGTCGTCCTGTCCCCTTTGCAGAAAAAACAGCCACGAAGCATGATGTTACCACTTCCCATGTTTCAACATAGGTATGGTGTTCTTGGGATGCCCAACTCGGTAGTTCTGGGATTTTTGCCTCACCCCATAGGATGAGATCTTGCGTGGAGCCCCAGATCCGAGGGAGCTTATCAATGGTCTTGTATGTCTTCCATTTTCTTACAATTGCCCCACAGTTGATTTTATTCACACCAACCTGCTTGCCTATTGTAGATTCACTCTTCCCAGCCTGGTGCAGATCTACAGTTTTCTTCCTGGTGTCCTTCGACAGCTCTTTGGTCTTGGCCATGGTTGAGTTTGGAGTCTGACTGTTTGAGGCTGTGGACAGGTGTCTTTTATACAGATAACGAGGTCAAACAGGTGCCATTAATACAGGTAACAAGTGGAGGACAGAAGAGCTTCTTAAAGCAGAAGCTACAGGTCTGTGAGAGCCAGAAATATTGCTTGTTTGTGGGTGACCAAATACTTATTTTCCACCATGATTTACAATTAAATTCTTTAAAAATCATACAACATTATTGCCTGATTTTTTCCTCATTTTGTCTCTCATAGTTGAAGTGTACCTATGATGAAAATTACAGACCTCTCTCATCTTTCCAAGTAGGAGAACTTGCACAATCAGTGGCTGACTAAATACTTTTTTGCCCCACTATATATTTTTGGTTCACCATTTCCATCTGGAGGTAACTAAAAGTTCCTGGATCGAACCCTGAGTGGATGCTCAGGTTGCCGCTGTGTAAACAGAAAAAAGCAAACAAAAGCGAACGGCGTAAGCCTACAATGATGTGGCTCTACTACGCTAATGGCGACAGAACCCGAGCGGAGCATCGTGAAAGCGACTCATGGTTCTCCATACATGGTGCGTGAGACGGACGCGGAAATGAAAAGGACGAGGCAGAAAGCAGCACATCACGAAGGAGGGAGGGTGACGGCGCGAGAGGGAGGAGGCGGGGCACGCTCCACAGCAGCGGCCTCCTGACTGCCCCTTGCTGACGGTCTATGAACTGCCAGCTACCTCTGTCCCTAAACAATGAAAAAAGTCCTCAGTAATACAACCGTGTGAGGGCCAAGGAGTCCAAGGATGCGATAGTCAACGCTGACCTCTAGCGTCACAAGCCAGGGTCAGTGTGACTCCTAATACATTTCGTTTTTTACCTCATTACTAGTCCTATATTGTCCCTGTCCCAACTTTTACTGTCTGCAAAGACTTAAAAGTCAAAGGAAAATGTGTTTTTGATTTGCATTTTCCATACCGTCCCAACTGTTTTCTGATTTGGGGTTGTAAATTACAATTCACACAACATAATGCCATAAATTCTAGTCAAAACCATAAATTCTACTCATGTTTTTAACCTGTACAGTGCATCTTTCCAGGTGGAAGACTTGTAGCTTTGTCGCCAGTGTAGCTTTGTCTGGATAACACAAAACTAAGTACAAGTATCTAGCTTTTCTTTTGGCTGCATTGCTTCGGTATAATAGTGCTGAATCAGATAACTACAGTATAATCCTAACCCTACAACTAAACCTGACAAAAGCCTCTGACATTTAAGCACATATAAGCACCTATGCCAGCAAGAAAAACTCATTTAAAGCAGTACACACACCGGCCCCTCTCACTTTCATAAGCACACCCATTGCTGTCTCTGAGCTGACGCACACAATATAGGGCAATCAGCTGATTCTAATCAGCCGGCACTATGGGTGCATGCTGGGCTTTTCACTCTGATCATCGAGCCACAGATCTGAGCACGTTATTACCCCGTGCTGATTGCAAAGCATTACGCCGCTATGGTAATGGGTACACCTGAAGGTGGGCTCATGTCTGGGGCTAAGTCATCTCATGCTGCTCGTTATTCTGACTCATATGCTGCCAATGACACGATCAGGTTGTCAACTGCGCTTTCATTGCACTCAGCGAGCGCCTGTGTGCATCTGAACCAGAAAAAATCAGCATAATCACATTATCGCCTCATCAGTGTTCACTGTCCCATGGCGCGGTGTGTCACAAGCGAGTGTAGGTGCTACATGCTCGAGTGTCTATCTCTGGCAAGCTTATCTATTCATTTGTGTATACAAGCATACAAGTATCCATTTCAGCTGTACATCCGTCCATCTGTAAATGAATCCATTTACCATAAACCTATATACTTCTGCATCAATCTATACATTTATTCATTCATCCATGTATCTACCCTCCCATCTATCTATGTATATATGTATTCACATACCTATATATTTTCCACATATCTATCCATTTTTCAGAAATATACGGACCACTATTAACTAGCTATCCACTCAGCCAGCCATCCATCTATCCACTAAATATGCCCAAAATAGGTGTGTGGATCCCTTTTATCTAGCCACCCATTCAGCCATCCAAATATTGATTTGTCTATCGCTCCATCCACACATCTCTTCATGAACATGACATGCCCAAAAGAGGCATATGGACATATTCTATGTAGCCATCCATTAACCCAATCATTCATGTATACTGTATCTTTATCCATCTGTCGCTCCATCAATACAATAAAATGACTGCAGTTACATTATGACGCCTGTAGCTAGAGATTCCGCCTCATGATAAGTAATGTTATGTAAATTAATGTTTAACACACTTACATTAACCTACAGATGGCCAAAATCATTAACACAAAGTGTGCTAAAAATAAAAAGTGTTAGTGTTATTCCTGTTTTCCTTTTGGTTTCCTCTCATAAACTAAACTTTTTAGCACGCATGGAGACTTATTTGCACTAAGAATACAGTATTGTAGATGTAAAAGTAAAGAAAAACATGATAAATGCAGCGCAGATATTCCCTGAGCAAGAGCTACTGTGAATCTGAATCACTGTGTACTGAATTGTGAATCATGAATCGAGTTCACACGGCTCGACTCATACAAATTTAAGCAAGTGCGCTGAGTACTGAACAAACGACAAGAACTGAGACAAATTTTTGTAGTCAAAATGCATCGAGAACCGAAGTTCTGAGGTAATCAAGAATCAAGGGACCACTGGATTCCAAAAAGGGACCATCATTTGCTGCAGTTACAGCTCCATTCTTTAAGGATATGTTTCAATCAGCTTTGCCCAGCTGAAACCTGAATTTGTAGCCTATTCCTACTAGCAAAGTTTCCTGAACTCTGTCAGATTGGTGGGAGACCAGCAGGAATTTTCAATTTTCTCCAAATCTCCAAATCCAGCACCTCTGCATTTTTACATATAAACTAAAATGAAAATAAGCAATATTAATAAACGAATTTTAATTAAATGGTACTTATTTGTGTGTAACCTCCTTTCCAAAAACCCAAACGGCTCATTTTCTTTGACAGTAACTGCCGTAATTAGATCATCATTCATGTACTGTAGCTAATGTACGCTGATGTGCGAGGAGAGCTCATGGACGGCAGGGTTTGAAAATGGCCAAAAAAAACAAATAAACAAATAAATAAATAAATAGCACAACTTCTAGAAAATCTGTATCAATGAAACCTTGTCTTAACTATTTTGAAGGCTACTGTATTACATGCTGCACTATGAGCACTTTTGACCTTCCGGGACCTTTTCACTCTATTCCCACTAGCCGGATCACCAGATCATACAGTTGGGCTTGAAAGTTTGTGAACCCTTTAGAATTTTCTATATTTCTCCATAAATATGAGCTAAAACATCATCAGATTTTCACACAAGTCCTAATAGTAGATAAAGAGAACCCAGTTAAACAAATTAGACAAAAATATTATACTTGGTCATTTATTTATTGAGGAAAATGATCCAATATTACATATTAGTGAGTGGCAAAAGTAAGTGAACCTCTAGGATTAGCAGTTCATTTGAGTTGAGTTGAATTGAGTCGGGTGTTTTCAGTCAATGGGATGACAATCAGGTGTGAGGGGGCACCCTGTTTTATTTAAAGAACAGGGATCTATCAAAGTCTGCTCTTCACAACACACGTTTGTGGAAGTGTATCATGGCACGAACAAAGGACATTTCTGAGGACCTCAGAAATAGAGTTGTTGATGCTCATCAGGCTGGAAAAGGTTACAAAACCATCTCTAAATAGTTTGGACTCCATCAATCCACAGTCAGAAAGACTGTACAAATGGAGGAAATTCAAGACCATTGTTATCCTCATTTGTTTAACTGGGTTCTCTTTATCTACTTTTAGGATTTGTGTGAAAATCTTATGTTTTAGGTCATATTTATGCAGAATTATAGAAAATTCTAAAGGGTTCACAAACTTAAGCACCACTGTAAATGAAGCACTGCAGTGCAGATTACTGTAGAATTGGACTCATCTTTCTGAAGTACTTCCAGACTACCGAAGTTGAAACAGAAGAGCTGCTTTCTTTACTGTCTTCCTGCATCCTTGGTACTGTTTATTTTCTCCTTCAAACTAGTCGACCTCGGCATCCCATTGTGACTAGTGCATGTCCTAGTCAACTAGTCTATGCAACCCCTACTCCATGTACTGTTCATTTGTGAAGTATTAGGTTTTCCGGTATTTTCATTCCAGTTTCCTGCTCATTTTGTTCCTGTACAGTTCTCCCCTGCGCTCCCCATCCCTGCCCCGAGCTGCTCTCATACCCTGTTTGTCCCTGTTCTTCAGCTCCAAACTCTGTTTGACTCCATCTTTGCTCCGTCCCCTATATCCGTGACAGGTCTAGCGTTTTGGTTCCCTGCCTGGTAGGATGTATCAAATCCTGCTTTCAGTTGTTGGACTGTTTATTTTTTTATTATTTGTTCTGTTCTGTGTTTCTAGGTTTGGCTCTGCTTGTTTTTCATACCGTTGCCAGAACAGCTCAGATTTCTATACTGTTGTTTATTTTCAATAAAGCTCACTCAGTAATGGCTCGCTGCATTAGTCTCC
>JAJAGP010007697.1:0-11904 GCA_025084515.1 Ancistrus triradiatus
CCAGACCGCCCACTCGACACTCCCGGCTAGTGGACAAGGCAGGCAGGCCAGACATGACTCCAGACTCCGGCCCCAGTGACCCAAGCCATGCATCCTGATCTAAATCTAGTCAAAAGCCTGCGTACTGACTAGTCATAAAAATAATCTGATCTTGAATGAATCACTCTCTGCAGCATTCCAAGCTGCCTCATGAAGCAATGGTAGCACAAGAAGTGTTTATCAGAACCCAAGCCTAAGCTCTTCCAAATCAAAGCAACACTGGCTAAGATTGTGGTTAAAAATCACCACCACTGGACTTTTGAGCACTGTTTCCTGGAATGATGGGTCACACTTCACCACCTGGAAATCTAAGAGAATCTAAATTTGATCATTTCCACTAGAATACTACCTGCCCCAAAACACAATGCCAACTCTGAAGTTTGGCGCAAGAGAAATAATGGTCTGGGGCTGTTGGTCATCAGCTCAAACTATTCAGAAGAATGTGTTATTTCTGATCGATATCATATACACTTAACAATCACTTTATTAGGTTTCTACACTCATGGTCCATTTTATCAGTTCCACTAACCATACAAATGCACTTTGTAGTTCTACAGACTGTAGTCCATCTATTTCTCTACATACTTTGTACAACAATCAGTACTAAATGCAAAGGGTAATTCTACAAAACATTGATTTGATTACGATTTAACTGTGCCTAATACTTTTGCACAGCACTGTATTTAACCATATTAAAGCCTACAGAACTTACCAGTCAAAATTCCTTTTAAAGCTCTACTACTTGTACCATTATCTATTAGCAATACTTCAGATGAACTAGAATAACCACAGGAAGAGATGCTTTTATCAATTTGCTTTTATCAAGAACCTGTGTATGCACTTGCTTCCTCTTAAGTATTAGAGTCGTATCTATAGTTCAGCCATATTCACATAAAGACTAATTAAAAATAAGACTATGTTGGGGGTCGAGCACAAACACAACCTCTATTGTTTGGAATGTCAGCTTTGCAAAAATAATTGGATTAATCCACCTCTTTGACAGTATGCTGAAAATAGTAGGGGATTCATAGCTATTCATTGTGGGTTGCCACACCATGCCTTGTTTCACACCAGGTGCGTTGCTAAGATCTATTTAAGATTTTTATTTTTTTTGTGGAAGCAGTTTTACCATTTATTTATTAATCAGCTAAACACATTTTCAGGCAAATGTGAGACAAAACCTTGGACCCTAGACTGTTGTGCTGGGAAACAACTCACAGCATGAAGGCTTAGCTTTATAAAGTCTAGATGTTCCATAATTAATTGAATGTTTGTACCTAATAATAAGGGATCCTTTAGGACATGTTTTCAGTATACCGCTGAATGATTAATGGCATTCAGTATCAGCACACAAGCAGATGCACTCGCATACTGCCCCACTACTTCATCCAGTTTACTAAAATGTGCACTCAGTTCACTTTCTCCCTCCCTCTCCATCATCATCCCTAAAATATTTATCTCTCCTTCTCCTTTCCTTTCCTCCTCATCTTCTGCCCTCATCTCTGATAGTAAGAATGCAGATAACATAATTTGTTTTACATTGTAAATAAACCTTTTGCATACACACATATGGCTGAGCATGCAGCTGAATGTGTTTCATTCACAGTGGTGTATTAAATAAATTATATAGAATTTTCATCATAGGTACACTTTAACTATGAGAGACAAAATGAGAAAAAAATACTTTGTAACTTTGTGGCAGTGACAGAGGTCAAACGTTTCCTGTAAGTCTTCACCAGGTTGGCACACACTGTAGCTGGTACTTTGGCCCATTCCTCCATGCAGATCTCCTCTAGAGCAGTGATGTTTTGGGGCAACATGGACTTTCAACTCCCGCCACAAATGTTCTATGGGGTTGAGGTCTGGAGATTGGCTAGGCCACTCCAGGACCTTGAAATGCTTTTTACGGAGCTACTCCTTCATTGCCTGAGCGGTGTGTTTGGGATCACTGTCATGCTGGAAGCCCCAGCCACGTTCCATCTTCAATGCTCTCACTAATGAAAGGAGGGTTTGGCTTAAAATCTCACGATACATGGCCCCGTTCATTCTTCTTTTAACACGGATCAGACGTCCTGTCCCCTTTGCAGAAAAACAGCCCCAAAGCATGATGCTTCACAGTAAGTATGGTGTTCTTGGTATGCAACTCAGCATTCTTTTGCTGAAGTTCTGCGTTCTGCTGAACGAGTTGAGTTTTTACCAAAAAGTTCTATTTTGGTTTCATCTGACCACATGATATTCTCCCAATCCTCTTCTGGATCATCCATATGCTCTCTGGCAAACTTCAGACGGGCCTGGACATGTACTGGCTTAAGCAGGGGGACACGCCTGGTACTGCAGGATCTGAGTCCCTCTCGGCGTAGTGTTACTGATGGTAGCCTTTGTTACTTTGGTCCCAGCTCTCTGCAGGTCATTCATCAGGTCCCTCCGTGTAGTTCTGGAATTTTTGCTCACCGTTCTCATGATTATTTTGACCCATGGGATGAGATCTTGTGTGGGGCCCCTGATCGAGGGAGATTATCAATGGTAAATCTTGCTTGTTTTTGGGAGACCAAATACTTATTTTCCACCATGATTTGCAATTACATTCTTTAAACATCCTACAATGTGATTTCCTAGATTAATGTGATTTCCAGTGTGATTATTTTTTTCTCATTTTCTCATTACCTATGATGAAAATTACAGACTCCTCTCATCTTTCGAAGTAGGAGAACTTGCACAATCAGTGGCTGACTAAATACTTTTTTGCCCCACTGTATATATATATAAAATTTGTCGAAAGTATGTTAACCTCTACAATTAGCCGTAAATTTGGAGGTCAGGTGTTTTCAATCAGTGGGAAGACAATTGGGCATAAGCGTTCACCCCAGTGTTAATTTTGACAGCAAATTTTGATTTAGTTTTAGTCATAATTAGGTCATTTGAATTATTTTTAGTTTTAGTCTAGTTTTCGTCGACTAATTATAATAAGATTATAGTCGACTAAATCTACAGTAGCTTTAGCTGACTAAAATATGAAATGTAAAGGTTGCAATATGTAAATGCTTCTTTAACATTTCCCTTTTCAAATGAAACATCTACATGCATGCATTGATAATAAAAGTATACATTAAAGTGATTATTACTCAAAATTTCCACCATAGATCTGCTTCACACTCGGTAGGGACATTCAGCAGATATTCTAGAATAGAATCAAGTTGGAATGAATGATGTATTATAAGATCTAATTAAGATATAAGCTCAGGTCTGTATGCATGCATTAGTAACTGTACACAGTAAAGTGGTCACCAAAACTCATAATTTCCATCGAAGATCTGCCTCAAACTCGGTGTGGACACTCATAAGATACTGTACAATAGAATCAAGTTGGAACAAATGATATATTATGAGCTTTATTAAACATAAAAGATCAGATATGTGCATGCTCTATAAGCATTTACTCATAATTACAGTATAAAACGGATTTTATGTTACCCGAATACTCCTTAAATATAGTATGAACACTTTTAGACAAAGTTAAAATATATCCACGTTGCGAACTGATAACATATTTGAATCCCTACTTTATTTGCATTTAGCTGCTGATAGCTTGACCTCAGTTTCAGGACGACATGCCTGGAGATGTCGTTTAAATTTTGTTGAGTTTTTACCGGAGCTGGCGCCCCACATGGTTCACAAAGAGTCTTGTTTTCCTTGACATCAAATGAGAAATGTGTCCATAAATCGACTCTCCTCTTTCTCCCAGGTGTTGACAGTATGATATTTTTGCCTAATTTGTTTAACTGGGTTTTATCTGTCTACTTTCAGAACATGTTTGAAAATCTGATTATGTTTTGGGTCATATTTCTTAAGAAAGAACATTTGAAGAGGTTGACAAACCTTCAAGCACCACTGTAAATATATAGTCCTATGGCATGTAATGTGCTCACCCGTGTCCCTGGCCTGTTGTTTTCGCTGTCCTATCCTCTGTGCTCTCCTCTGGTTATCTTGTTGCTCTCTATCTCTGTTAATGCATCTCTTTTACATTATTCCTCACTTCTTAATCTGGTTTCAGTAGGTAAATAGGTTAAATATCATCGTTCCCAATCCAGGACATGGAGGCCATGTACTTTGCATATTTTTGTGTTTTCCTCCCACTTCAACTCTTGAATAGCCCTTGCTGATAAGAGATGAATGAGGTACAGAGTGGTGTCCTACACAGTTTTCCTACTCTAACACATTCCACTTCAACTCAGGAACAGCTGTACAATTAGTTGACTAGTTGTGTTTCAATGTAGCTGCTCACACCATCAACAGTAATAAAATCCAATTTTACTTCTTCTAAAAAGAACTTCTTTAAGTATTTACTTCACATTAAACAACGCATCAGCTGGCTACATCTGAAATGGCTTTTATTGCCTGGAAAGGGCATACCAAACAAGCTTTTTGTAGAAGCATTCATGTTTGCTCTCTTTCTAGTGCAAATGCACCAAGGTCGATAATGACGCAATTTCGAGTTCAGAATTCTCACTTCCAAGGTAAGTCGTACACACCATTAGTGAAGAGGGAGCATAAGGGGAGGGACCTGGTGTAACAAAGTGACAAAGCACACTTTTAACCAAAAAACAAAAAAAGAAATCTGAAACGGAAAAATCAATTGAAGCTTAAGCCTTGAACACCCACCCGTAACATCGACCCTGCTTCATACTACTGTGGATCGAGATCACATCCTGGACTGCATCAGTGGCTGCTCAAAAATTAACTCCTCAATTTGGGTCAGTTGTGATGATGACTAAAAAGTGACGTGAATGCCAGCAGAGAAGTCGTTCTTTCTATTCAGTAGCCTGCTACGTGAGCCATGAACAATAAGGGACTTCTGCTGCTTGGTTGACTGTAACTGATAAAGCCATTACTTTCCAATCATTCTGGCTGGCTTTCACTGAACCAGAATCTAATTATTTCTCTTCCATGGGCCAATGAGCCCTAAAGGTTAATTGCTGTCCATCTGTGTGATGCTACATAAGCACCAGAATGGCTGATAATCCATAACCTCTGAAAGAATACATAAGCTAACAGAGTTAGCTACACTCACTTCATCAGTTTCTAACAGTTTCTTAATGCCAATTATCTTAAGCCAAGTATAATAAGGTGTTTTCCAAGAATGTGAAGCATCCTTTATTTTTTCACACGTTTGATCTTAAGCTAAGGTTAGCATGGCACTAGATAAGTCTTAAATTAGAAAGGAGCTAAAGGCAGCCCAATGCCTTTACTCTTTTACTGTTCTCCCCACATTATGTGGAAGACTAACACAATCTACAGTGGTGCTTGAAAGTTTGTGAACCCTTTAGAATTTTCTATATTTCTCCATAAATATGACCTAACACATCATCAGATTTTCACACAAGTCCTAAAAGTAGATAAAGAGAACCCAGTTACACAAATAAGACAAAAATTATTATACTTGGTCATTTATTTATTGAGGAAAATGATCCAATATTACATATTAGTGAGTGGCAAAAATATGTGAATCTCTTGGATTAGCAGATAATTGGAAGGTGAAATCAGAGTCAGGGGTTTTCAATCAATGGGATGACAATCAGGTGTGAGTGGGCACCCTGTTTTATTTAAAGAACAGGGATCTATCAAAGTCTGCTCTTCACAGCACATGTTTGTGGAAGTGTATCATGATACGAACAAAGGAGATTTCTGAGGACCTCAGAAAAAGAGTTGTTGATGCTCATCAGGCTGGAAAAGGTTACAAAACCATCTCTAAAGAGTTTGGACTCCACCAATCCACAATCAGACAGATTGTGTACAAACGGAGGAATTCAAGACCATTGTTACCCTCCCCATGACTGGTCGACCAATAAAGATCACTCCAAGAGCAAGGCGTGTAACAGTTGACGAGGTCACAAAGGACCCCAGGGTAACTTCTAAGCAACTGAAGGCCTCTCTCACATTGGCTAATGTTAATGTCCATGAGTCCACCATCAGAAGAACACTGAACAACAATGGTGTGCATGTCAGGGTTGCAAGGAGAAAGCCACTGCTCTCCAAAAAGAACATTGCTGCTCGTCTGCAGTTTACTAAGGATCACGTGGACAAGCCAGAAGGCTACTGGAAGAATGTTTTGTGGATGGTTAAAAGAAAAGCGTCATGTTTGAAGAAAGGAAAACACTGCATTCCAGCATAAGAACCTTATCCCATCTGTGAAACATGGTGGTGGTAGTATCATGGTTTGGGCCTGTTTTGCTGCATCTGGGCCAGGACGGCTTGCCATCATTGATGGAACAATGAATTCTGAATTCTATCAGAGTATTTTCAAGTAAAATATCCGGACATCTGTCCATGAACTGAATCTCAAGAAAAGGTGGGTCATGCAGCAAGGCAACGACCCTAAGCACACAAGTCGTTCTACCAAAGAATGGTTAAAGAAGAATAAAGTTAATAAAGTTAAATGGCCAAGTCAAAGTCCTGACTTAATTCCTCCAAGCCGGTGTGTAGGACTGGTCAACAGTTACAGGAAACGTTTAGTTGCAGTTTTTGTCTTACTTGTTTAACTGGGTTCTCTTTATCTACTTTTAGGACTTGTGTGAAAAACTGATGATGTTTTAGGTCATATTTATGCAGAAATATAGAACATTCTAAAAGGTTCACAAACCACCACTGTATCCTGGCTTTTCATGATTACACTACCAACCAATAACAACTGCCCGAACGCAATACGAAAAATAGCTTGCCTGGTTAGGGCAATGTTACTCAAAAAAATTCACCGAGTCAATTCATTTGATTATTTAACCTCTTGTCATTCAAAAAAATGGCTTTATCCATTCTAACGTCCAGTCAAAAGAAACCAATGATATTATATGCTGACAAATAACGTCAAACCGAGGCACGCAGGAAAATGTCGGCAAAGCACAAATACAAAGCATAGCCTCTGTATGTGAGATGTTCTGCAAAGTCTGCAGGAAATATCCTAAAAAGTGGTCCTTTTTTGTTGGAACTATAACTTTAAGAATACAGTGTCTCAAGTATCAAGACAAATCTCTCTGTCATATCACATGTACAGCAGTGAAAAAAAGTTGCTAGTGCATTTGGAACACTGCACATTTCCATACAACAGATTAACAGTGAAGTCAAATTCAAGTTAGTCATAACGGCATATCACACGGACCTTCAACTTATGTATGCAAATGATAACGTTAAGATAATTTATTACTTTAACATGAAATAATTTATAACAACATAGAAATACAACCAATGGTAAGAATTTGTTTTATTTAAAAATAGTGTCAATCTTTAGGTTCACCATGGTGATATATAATGTTTTTTATAATATAATTAGGGCTACAACTAACGTTAATTTTAATAATCGGTTAACCGGTCGATTATTTTTTCGAGTAATCGATGAATCAGGTAAAAAAACAAAAAACAAAAACAACATTTCCATGGCTTTATTCAGAAATATAACATTGAATAACAGAGGAAATGAGTGCTTACAATAATTGAATAATAAATTACATTTATTAATAAATTAAAATAACAAATTAAAGAACAAAGAAAAATAAGTGCATCTCTGATTCAAACACTACATACAAACTCATTCACTCCCTTTCTTTAGGAACTTTGCATTGCAATCCAAAAATGTTATCATGTCAACATGCTCCTGGCTAAAGCTGGCTCTCTTTTTTTAGAGACTATATTTTCCTGCCGCAGAAAATAGACACTCAGACAGTGTTGAAGTACCAGGAATGCATTAATAGGACTTGGCTAGCTTGGCCAATATAGGATATCTGCGTCTGTTAACTCCATCACTGTCAATATCCAGCTAACAAGCATCAACCGTGCTGTGTCCGTTCGCATATTGTGAGTGCGCAGTTACGTTTCCTCACTTCAAAACGGAACATACTCGGGATATTGTGGTGACTTACGCTGTTGCTGAGCTCCCTTCATCCTCATCGGTGACACCATGTTTCCGTTTCGAGGGCTGTATCAGCACCGTGCCGCTCCCGTGCCGGGTCAGATCACTTTTGCAAAGCTTAAATGTTACACATTTGTTAGTTGTGTGAAGCGTGAAGTGCTCCTACACTTTTGAGGTCTTAAGCCGAACCTTCTTCTCTGCACCGGTCATGTTTCATTTGTAGAATTTATTTAATTCTTAACGCCAACTTATTTTGAAGATTCCACGTCGGCTCCGCCTTGCTCCGCATAACTCGCTAATTTTTTTTTTTCCAGCGTTGACGAAGTGCCGCAAGTAACGTAAGCGGATATGACAAGGCAAGGGAAACAAATCATGCGACACAACGAATTGATAATGAAATTCGTTGTCAACACTTTTAATAATCGATTATTATCGATTTTATTGATTCGTTGTTGCAGCCCTAGATATAATGAAACATTTGCTTATTTATAACAAAGAAAATACGTGTGAAATATGTGAAAGTATATTGTGAGAATGCACAATTATTTGTGGAATAACCTTGCCTACATCATTTATATTATCTTGTATGTGCTTATTTATATGTGAATAACACTTTAAAACACAAAGATTTGTTTGGGACAGTAGAACTTGGTTCGGGACAGTGAACAGGACAGTCATATGATCGACTGGACAAGTTGGAAAAAAAAGATAATGATGAACCCTGGACCAAGAAAATCAGAATTAAGGTTGATATACCTGGTCAATTTATGTGCAAATTTCTAAATAAAAATAACTTCCCTAGGGAACACATTTAAATATAACATATTACTACAAAATCTTACCACTGAGCCAGCATCTGGCAACAGCTGTTCCTGAGAATATTCAGTCAGACCCCAGACTGGGCTTGCAAGGTTGGGTGGTGTAGCCGGGGGACCTGTGAAGGACTGCCATCCCATTCAAGAAGCACTTTTGCTAAGTGGATTCTATGATAGGCTCTACAGCCCTCCTGACCAGGATAAATGGGATCACAATGGGATGTTGCCAGGTTTCCAACTGATTCAATATAGATTTTGTTTTGGAAAGTTTCCTTAATTTAATTAAATTGTTAAAGGTTTATGAAGGTAATATATGAAAGTTTTTTCTTGCTGTTCATCAAAAAATATAATCTGTCCGGTGCCAAAACCTTTGCACTTGTTGAAGACACTTTTTATGATGTAATGTTTATTGCTAATATATATATATTTTATTCAACACAAAGTAAGAGCATAAAGCAAACAGCACAATTTAGACTGGGTAGACTGAATAAATCTAAAAGCAGCCTGGTTTACAAATAAAACTCCACTGCTCCCATTTACCTTTGAAAGAGTAGATTTGAGAGATTTTTTTTAATTAAAAAACATTATTATGAAAAAAATGTGTTCTGAATGACTTCTTACCTATACCATCTAGTTTGGTTCATTGATTGGTGAATTGAGTTAGAGGTTGTATGTAGTTTTAGCATAAACAGCACTGAGGCAGTAGAGAAAGTATGCGACAGTACACGTGACGAATGACATAGACTGTATATACTATGGAAGCTACCAAGATGGCCAACTGGGTGCTGACATATTGGGTGCGCGTGTGCAGTAAATGCAGATTTCATGTAAATGCATGCGCAGTAGGGACTGTAGGCGGGATAGTATCTCCCCCGATCACACTAGTTAGGGTAAGCCCACCTCTGCTAGATGATTATGACTCAAATGACTGATGTTAAGAGGGAAGTTAAAGGCAGGCATACACTGTTTTAGGCCAGTTTTTAAGCCTGATTAAAAACCTGCCTGGATTTAGGCCTGGTCATAGCTGAAAGATTTTTAAGATTGGTCAAAATTTTGACCAGCTGACGTATGCCATCCAGTGTAAGAGAGGAAGCGATGCCCGATTAACTGCCCAAACAAAGCTCTGAGTGAGCAGTTTGAGTCACAGTATATACTGTACACTGTGCTAGTTCAGAAGGTTTTGGATATCCCTACACACACTCAAGCTGTAGCTCAGCTCCAACTCTTTCTGTAAAATGGACAAACCATATTCTCTACATCTTCCCAGCTTCTTCTTTTCTTGCGGAATTTCAGTGCACAAGTTAGCAAAACTATGACTTTCCTCAACTTTTTGGGAAGTATACAGGGTGCCATATTCTGCTGAATTGAGTGCTTATACGTAAGCAGAACTGTTGTCTAGACGCTGCGTTTCATGTGCAGTGCGAGCACCCACGTCGCAGCATGTCAGTCGCAGCATATAAATCACAGGGTTTGTCCTTACACGACGAATGATTCAAAAGGTGCAATGTGACAGATCACCAAAGAACAAGATACAGCCATAGCTGTCAATCACCTAATCGCCACACCCCTATAAGTATCACCAAATAACTCCCATAAAACCCATTCATAGTAAAGAAAACATTAGGAGATATATTAACATGACTGTAGCTTATAGAATTTATCCAAATATAGTTGCCAGTAAAATTTGTTGGATGTGTAATTTGCAATGAAAACTTGCCTTCTGAGCTGTTCACTTACATGGGAATGAGTGGGGTTAAATGTTGTACCGCAGCCAGCCACTAGAGGGCATCAGACATGTAGTGGCTTCATTTTCACCCACTGTCATCCAGTCCTCTTGTATATACAGTCTATGTCCCCAGACAACAGACAGGCCAGAGGGCCAATCAGAAATTTCTCTGTCACTATATTACTCTATTAGTTTATTACACTACATTACTGACTTAATTAAAAGTATGAGAATATGCAGGGCAACGCTGCGGATTTTCCAATATTTTATAACAGAAAGAGGCATTCCTTTTCTGAATATTTGTCATCCAACCTATCGTCTGGTTTAAAGTACATATTAGTTTTGGGCTGGTAAACGATATTATTGATTATCATGACAATTGAAATCCATGATGATATCATGCAGATTGTCGTCTAGTGCGTTCAACCACGCTCCATTCTGTCATAAACGTCCTTAATAAGTCTGTACTTAGCCATTACACAAAGAAACATCAAACATAAACAACAAAAACTTGCAAAGACTGAGCCAGACATAGTGGCCAGGAGTGCTTTTTATTCAAACATGCGATGCTACCATTAGCACCGAAATTACTTAATTAAGCTATGGAGTCAGGAACTTGCGCCAGATCCACACCCCCTTGGAGGAAATAACCACATGACAATATCACAAACTAGTTAACTACAAATATACTTGTTTAAAACGCTGCTTAATAATATTTTAATGTAGAATTTCAGTCTGGTAAAGAACAGGACACAGAACTGGATTATAAAGTGAGACTGGATATGCAAAAGAAGAACCGCATTATGAACGCAATAACTCTGGAGACTGATTCAGAGTAATGATTAACTCACAGAATTCAGGGGATGTCGGGGGATGTCTGTTTTTAAGACGTTGCAGATTGTACAATAAAATCTGTTTACATTCGGCAACTGTTTCATGCATTCTGATTTGTGTAATTTTGTGGGGCAAAATAAACCTTATAGTACTCAAAGCCTTCATTATTTACATATATAATGGGTTCGGCGTGATTGTCTTCAGCCGGCCTCATATAACCGATCCTGTGCCGGTTAAACACACAAACAGCACAGTGCTTTTACTAATTTTAATTCAGTTCCGGTCAGTTCATAATTCAAAGTTTCAGGCACTCAATGATTTGTTAAGAGACATATTTAAGGGTTTGTTTGCTGACATGATGAGAAGGAAGCGTGATAGGTTTCGGCTGGGTTTTGAGTGCTACTTTGTTAGTCAACTAGATAGGCTCCATAAAAACCACATTACTTATGATGTACAGTCGTATGAAAAAGTTTGGGCACCCCTGATAATTTTCATGATTTTTCTTTCTAAATCATTGGTTGTCCAGCTCAGCAATTTCAGGTAAATATATCATATAGCAGATGAACACCGTGATATTTGAGAAGTGAAATGAA
>JAJAGP010007698.1:0-11902 GCA_025084515.1 Ancistrus triradiatus
GTGGTGATCCGTGAGGGTGCGACGGCGAGTGCCGCTTAGGGCCGATTAATATAGGCAGAGGTTCAGGTGTTCTTAATAACGGCTGGTCGCGTCCCACGCGGGCGCAGTGTGCGAGACGGGGCCGTGCTGCTGGTCCCGGGTCGCGAGGCGCGCCCCTCCTGGCCACCCGTTCCGGGATGTGGCCGCCGAGCCCTAACACATATCTTTCATTCTCACACATTTTTGGCCACAGACACATGGGGCACATCCCCTCGGAACCACACAACCTGATCTGCTGATCTGGCTTCAGGTTCACAACACAACCCGCCCACTGTTTTCCAGCAAACGGGGTTGAGACAAAGATCAACTCTGTATTTCTGGATTGGAACTCACACATATGTTCCAAATCATGCACGACCAAAGGAGACTTCTGAGGACCTCAGAAAAAGAGATGTTGATGCTCATCAGGCTGGAAAAGTTTACAAAACCATCTCTAAAGAGTTTGGACTCCACCAATCCCCAGTGATACAGATTGTGTACAAATGGAGGAAATTCAAGACCATTGTTACCCTCCCCAACAGTGGTCAACCAACAAAGATCACTCCAAGAGCAAGGTGTGTAATAGTGGCGAGGTCACAAAGGACCCCAAGGTAACTTCTAATCAACTGAAGGCCTCTCTCACATTGGCTAATGTTAATGTTCATGAGTCCACCATCAGAAGAACACTGAACAACAATAGTGTGCATGGCAGGGTTGCAAGGAGAAAGCCACTACTCTCCAAAAAGAACATTGCTGCTCGTCTGCAGTTTGCTAAAGATCACGTGGACAAGCAAGAAGGCTACTCGAAGAATGTTTTGTGGATGGATGAGACCAAAATAGAACTTTTTGGTTTAAAAGACAAGCGTTGTTTGGAGAAAGAAAAAAAAAACTTAATTTCAGCATAAGAACGTTATCCCATCTGTGAAACATGGTGGTGACAGTACCATGGTTTGGGCCTGTTTTGCTGCATCTGGGCCAGGAAGGCTTGCTATCATTGATGGAACAATGAATTCCGAATTATATCAGAGAATTCTAAAGGAAAATGTCAAGACATCTGTCGATGAACTGAATCTTAAGAGAAGATTCATGCAGCAAGACAATGACCCTAAGCACATAAGTCGTTCTACTAAAGAATGGTTACAGAAGAATAAAGTTTTTTTGAATAAGTTGTTTTGGAATGGCCAAGTCAAAGTCCTGACGTTAATCCAATCGAAATGTTGTGTAAGGATCTGAAGCGAGCAGTTAATGTGAGGAAACCCACCAGCATCCCAGAGCTGAAGCTGTTCTGTATGGAGGAATGGGCTAAAATTCATCCAAGCCGGTGTGCAGGACTGATCAACAATAACAGGAAATGTTTAGTTGCAGTTATTGCTGCACAGGGGGGTCACACCAGATACTGAAAGCAAAGGCTCACACATATTTACCCAGAAATATAGAAAATTCTAAAGGGTTCACAAACTTTCGAGCACCACTGTATGTTCAGTGACCACCCGATCATCGTCTGTTTGCTTTAATGGCCAAGGTCTTAGCTATGATAATATATAATAAAAGCAAATAAATTAACTTCTTCTTCATCTTTTAACTCCAGCAACTGTAAATAGGTTTAAAATGGCAAAGACTGTACAGCGCTGCCCGACGGATGATCTTATAGTATTCAGAACTATACTCCAATCTAATTACCATATCTTTACGTAAAAATTTGTACAGATTCTTATGTTAAGTGTTTTTATTTACTGGCAGCACATTATTATTGTTTTGTTACCCTCCAGTGCAGTGTGTTTTGCTTTTTCTGCCCAGCTGGTCACCTCAACAGCCAATCAACACTGTGGATCCAACAGGCAGAGGTAGTTTAAGAGTAAGTACAGTTTAAGAGTAGATGTCTATGATTCACTCGAATGCTCAGTAATTTACCGGTCAAGCTCCTTACCTCACGTTTGGTCTAGAGACTGGTTGATGAAAATCACCACAATCATTCAATCAATAGCATCCTCAAAGATATTTGACTGGGATTCATTTGTAACCTTGTTTCTAGCTCACCAAATAAGAACCTCACTTTGCTTTTCTTGCTGTTGGATCAAGCCTCGTTAGTGCAGCAGGTAGTGCGTCAGTCTTATAATCTGAAGATCGTGAGTTCAATCCTCACATGGGGTACAATGCACCTTTTGAAGTGGAAGATGCTTTCTCAAAGCAGTATATATAGGGTTTTATTTCTCATCTACTTCCCAATATCCTGATATAGCATTACTGTAGACCTTACCAGTGCTATGTGTTTGTTGCAGCCAATTTGTATGCATTGTTAATAAGAATAATTATTTTAATTCTTAGCTTGTAATTTCTAACTGAAAGTTAAGTAATTTAGCTTCAGTTAGATCCTACAGTGAATGTTCTTAGATTCTGTTCCAGAAAGTAGTTATCCTGTACTTTGTTTTATGAAATAGTAGGTGGACCAGATATGGAGTGTTTTTCTGAAGAACAACTAAAAGTATTTACTATGTTAATAGAGTAAATTCATAGACCATGTTCGTTTTTTAATGTTTCTCTATAACATCTGCTGCACATGAAATATGTAAAAGTGTTTTTTTTTTTCTTTTATAACATTTGTTTTTGGAGTGTGGCTGGTTAAAGCTGACCGGTATTGAAATAAAGCACCAAATATGCCAATTAATGGAGACTGAACATTTCTTTTCAAGAAATGATTTTGTTGCCTCTGTTTGCTTAGGCTACACTGTGTTTTTGACTTGCTTCAGATTACATGGGCTGTCAACAGGTATGTGTTCCTGACTGGTGTGGTAGTTGTTGGCCAAGGCTGATTTATAAATGCTGCTAAGGGCCTGCTCTTTGTCATGGAGTACAATTTCAGAAAATGCACGTTTTTGGAAGGAAAGAAAATTCTGGCTTTTCCATGTCTATGTGGAACATAAGCAGTTTTGTCTCCCACATAATGAATCAAATAGAAATTACCATCATTTACCAAACGAAACACTCTTCCTGAAGACTGAAAGCCCTTTTGCACATTAAGAAGTCCATATGTGACAGTAACACTTCAAAATTTCCACCCCATGTGAGGGCTAAAGACCCAAAAATCAGCCATCATGCACCATAAGTCATGCACGCCCCTAGTAATCATCAACAAACAAAAATGTTTTCCACCATTAACCAGTTGCTGTTGACTGACGATTTTATGCTGCTTTTCTTATTTACATGTTGAATGACAAGTAAAACAATATTTCTGTTGCTTTATGATTTCCATTAACAATCATTGGCATTACATTTTAAAGTTTATGAATTTCTACTATTTATTTAATGTCACAGCCACATTAATGGCTATTTGTGACAGGAGTAAAACATAATATAACAATTCTATTCACACACTGTAGCAATTTAGAGTGACCAATTGTAGGGCTTTTATGTCTGAGATTATTAGAGCTCTTATTAACTTTCTGCGGCTTAGATTTATCATCATACCCGGGCCACTTAATGTCGATGTGCATACTTCACATTTTATTCGAACTTTGACTCCATGACTCTTATATTCGCTCTTAGATTTATCATCTACGCCGCCCAAGGAGGTTGGGTCCCTTTTTGAGTCTTGTTCCTCTTCCTAGAACTAGGGAGTTTTTCCTTGCCACTGTCGCCCTAGGCTTGCTCAATTTGGGATTGGACGTAGTTATTAGGAGATAATCTAAACTTGTAAAGTTGCTTTGAGACAATGCTCCATTGTAAAAAGCGCTATATAAATAAATCTGACTTGACTTGACTTGCGGCTCTATTACCAAAGACGGAAATAGGACGCAGTCGAAGGATACAGTAGTATTATTGTTATGATCTGACTTAAATTTTGTTTAATATCTGACTCCAAGTTTAATTTAATATCTGACTCCAAATTGAATTTAATATCTGTTACGGGGGGCGTAGGGGGCACACTGAAAAAAAACTAAATAACGGACCCAAGAGCTAGAGACACCGCGAAAGCGCGGGGAAAAAAAGGACTGAGTCCCAAAAACGGATAAAAGAGAACAACAAAGGGTACGTGCGTGTGTGTGTGCTTGCTGAAGACAGTCAGCCGTGGGATTCGGTCCCAGGATCACGGCTCTTGGGGGCTGGAACGCTACCCCTGCAACACGGAGCCCGTGATTAACAGATGAACAGAGGAGGGCTTAAGGATAAGGGCAAAGGAGTGGCGATACAGCAGTCGTCTTTCCCACTGGTTGTGTGGTCCTTTCTGGCACTTGTGGCGCAGTCTTGTTACCCCCCCTCCGCGCGGCGCACGCGACGCTAGGTCACACCAAGGGCCACGGAGTGGCGACCAGCCGCCACTCAAATGAGGCCACCCCCCCCTTCTGTCCCGAGTGGACACCTGTGTCCACCACCCACCCTTCCTTCCCCCCCTTGTCATTCCACGAAGACACCGCACGCTGGCACACCCTGTGTTTGTGAGTTGGCTGTCTTGTGTGCCGGAGTCCCGCCAACAGGGGAACTGGGTAATAAACCCGTTTAGGAAATTAACTCCCAGCGCTGTTTAGCGGTGTGGGGAGCGAAGGGGAAGCGAGAGCGCTATGAGAGATATTCTATATAGTTTTTAGATGTGTGGGGTTTAAAAAACCCAGCATTCATATGCTTTTATTCTCCTACCACACAACTATGGTTCTCTAGGCAGATGGTTTCATACCAAAACGTGCAACTCAGTGTATATTATTACATGCACAAGTATTACACTTATATAAGTCGTTCAAAGGTGGTTAAACGGGTTCTAGTTATATTAATAAGGCATATTAAGTTAGTTCAGAGATTTTGTTATCAACATCCAGCTAGAACGATCATTTTAAATATGGACAGAGGTTGACTGTAACATGGGTCAACTATGCAACATTGAAGAGATCTATTATTACATACACATTATCTGTCTAAAAAAAGACTACTAGAAGACTACTAGAATATAAGGAAAGGAGTAACAGCAAATTTATTACAAAAGACAGATAATAATAATACAAAATACAAATGATATAAACTTACAAGATTGGTGCTCAGATGATGATGGTAACGCGTGTCGACCTCTGGAGAAGTTCTGTATGTAACTACATATCTTTATACTATTTAGAAACCTTTGATGTAACAAAAGGACAAAGTTACAGTATCACCTGGGTGTTAGCTGACTGTGGGACTGTGGTGGCCTAGCGGGTAAGGTACTGGACTATGGAAGAGAAGGTCCATGGTTTGAATCCCACCTCTGTCAAGCTGCAACTGTTGGGTCCTTGAGCAAGACCCTTAACCTTGTATTGTAAGATTGTAGCAATTGTAAGTCGCTCTGGATAAGGGTGTCTGCTAAATGACGTGAATGTAAATCTGTAAGCTGACTGTAACAATAAGTAATTTGCATACTGGTTGGTGTGATTGTGGCAGTATTCCATACTGTTTGTTTCCATCACAGTCCTGTTTGAGATGGTAATTTAGTTACTCATCATATGGGTCATTCTTATCTGTCTGAGGTGACTGGCTACCTTGCTCAGTCCAGGCAGATGGTGTCTCATAAGGTCAAAAAGGAGTGTCCGTTCTGTGCGTTACTGTCCATACATTGTACAGTGCTGTAACGTCTTGATGCATGCTCAATAATCCAGGTAAGAAAATCCCAGAAGTTGAATCTGTTCATCTGGACATAGATTTTGTCGGAGAAACGTTTCGTCACTATCTAAGTGACTTCTTCAGTCTCAGCAGTTGGAAAACTTCCCCAATCTCATATACAGCACATTGCATAATGACTGGTACCAGCACCATTGCATAACAATGGAACCGGTTACCAGTTTAATATGCAGATTTACATAGCCATTAACGACAATGGCCACGTGTGCCATTCACACAGGATTGGGGAAGGGCTGTGATGGCTCCATTGTAAGATGGTGAGAGGTGTACTCTGAGACCCCCTCCTCGGTTCAGGGATGGACGTTCCCTTTTTACAAAAATGGCTTCTTTTACCCCAAGTTCAAACCATCGTTCCTCCCTATCAAGGATCTGCATGTCTTCATCTTTGAAAGAGTGTCCACTGGCCTGTAGGTGGGTGTAAATCGCAGAGTCCTGACCTGATGAGGTAGCTCTCCTATGTTGTGCCATCCGTTTCACCAGTGGCTGTTTGGTTTCCCCGATGTACAATTCCTGGCAATCCTCCTGGCACTTCACCGCGTACACTACATTACTCTGTTTGTGCAGGGGGACCCGATCCTTGGGGTGGACCAGTTTCTGGCGTAGCGTGTTTTGGGGTTTGAAAGCCACTGAGACGCGGTGTTTGGCAAATATGCGTCTCAATTGTTCAGATGTTCCTGCCACATATGGAATCACCACTGGTTTACGCTTAGACTGCGGTTGTTCTCCTCTCGTCGATCTGCTGGAGCACTGTTTGGGCGTCTTCCGGGCTTTGAACAAAGGCCCCAGTTGGGGATAAAATTGATGATCCTCCTGGTTTCGGGAATGATGTGGTTATTTTTGATAGGCAATGACACATGATAGTAAGTGCATTTGCTTGGATATAAATCCCCATTCAGGTTTCAATTGTTTCTAATCGCCTGGTAACTAATTGGTCATTAATAAGGAATTGTTGTGATTGTGCCGGAATGTATTATCTAAATTTCAAGAAATCACGTCCCCTGTTTGATTCTGTTCATCTTCCGGGATGCCAGATGTTGATGGAAATTCTTGACTTTCTTCTAATGTAAAAACATTTAATCTGTAATGTGTCCGAGTTTTTCCGAAGTATTACACCAATTTTTTTAACTGTGTCTTTTGCTGTTTTCTGACTGTCCTTCAGTTACCTGGGGAAATTGTGGCAACAGGGTTTTTATTTTTTTGACGGTGCTAGCCCCTGTTATGGACTGCATCGAAGGTATTCGATGTAGGATTAGCACCTAGGCTAAGTGCTCACTGTCCATGTGAGCCAGCATTATTTTTTAGTTGTTCTATGAGGATATGATGATCTCTGGTTGGTTCGCTTATGCCAGAGAACTCTCTGAAAGCTATCCAGAGACGTTCAGCATATTCCTCAAATGGTTCATCGACCTGTTTTGTGTTCAATATCCCCCTCCATTCGGCTGGAACATTGCCCCATACATCCAATAAGGCCTGTTTTAATCTAGCTAGTACCTGAGCATTGGTCTCACCCTCTGCGCGGTCCATGATCGATCCGTTACAGAGATCTTCAGGAGCCTTTGTTGCCAATTCTCCTGGAGTAGTGGTGAGCACAGTTTGCCAAATGTCGCATAATTCTAAAGTAAAAGTATTGGCTTGCCACATTAAGCTATTCCAATATGACTCAAAAGGGCCAGTTCAGGGAAATGTGCCAACTTTATCATCATATGTCATACACTCTGAAAAGTTTACTATCTAACTAACATCTAATACCTACTAACATCAAATTTTTCACCATTGTGACCAGTCAGTTTTTTATCACAGCAACTCGTGATTGAGTGGTGTCCTTTGACAAGATGGGGCTGTTGGAGTTAGGAATAAACTCGGGCTTTGGAAAACTTGCAGCCAACATGTTGTTGTTTTTATGACAATTTGGACTTTCCCCCTGAGCAAATGAAAATGTGGACGCCTGGTGCTGTCCGTCTCTTCCAGCCAACCTTAAATCCACAGCTGGGTGCAGCCAAGCAGCACCATCTCCACTATGCCAGCAGTTCTTACTCAGGTTGCAACTAGCAGCAAATGCTAACACATTGTCAACGTTACCTGGGTTCTCAGGACTTTGTGAGGATGTGTCAGGTCCTAAGTGTTGTTTGAGTGCCAAAATGGGGATTCTGACGCTATTGCAGCACTGTTATAGAGTGGCGGCATATTTTTTGTTTTTACAGAGTGCGACCTGCATACCTGCCAATTGCTGATCAAATATTTGTGCTTGTCGTGCCCAGTTTTGTTTATCATATTCAAAGCCATTAATTTTGTTTTTTTGACTCTGTATTAATTCAGTTCTATGATATTCAGTGTCATGCATATCTTCTAATTCGGTCTCATATTCCTCTACTGTGGCTTTGAAATTTTGGCAGAGTAAGAAATCGATGGCGGACAAAAGTTGATGCTGCTTAATTTTAGATTTGCCTACTAAGGTTGCAAATTTGATGGTTGTGGCTAACCTATATGCAGTTGATGTGTACCACTAATAAATTTCTTCTACATTGGCTCTTAAGCTCAAGCCCTCAGCCTTTAACTGAACCGAAGTGTCCTGTACTTCGTCCTTCTAGGCTGAATGGAAGTTGCTGTGATCAGTCTGATTCTTTCCCTGTGCCATCGAATGCGTAAGTGCTACCTCTCAGATACACGTATGAGAGTCTGTTAACCTGTTGGATATTTCAACCCTTTCTATAAATGTGTAAGAGGTGCACTGTCTTTCCCTATCGCTAAAAGGAGATAAACTTTTACTTACCCCAGAAGAGACTATAGGCACAGAGAAATAACAGCATTCCTTGACGAGTGGCAATCACTTAAAATGCTTCTGATTTAAAGTGAATGAGTTTAGAAGTGGCTGGTTGAAAAGTAGGCTTGTAAAGTCTGAAAAAAGTGAGAACTATACCGAAGTTTAAGAGCTATGACCGACACACTGTTTCCAGTGAGGTGTTAATCGCGGTAGTTAGTTCACGTCAGACTTGGTCTGACAGGCATTATTACAGGTTACCTAAAAGTGATACAAAGGAGAATGTGCTAAGTAGTTGTTAGATGGGTGCTATGGTGTTGCTAGGTGGTTGCTATGGTGTTGGAAGGTATCCCAGGTGGTTGCTATGGTTTGCTAGGTGGTTGGTATGGTTTGGTATGTGGTTGCTATAGTGTCCCAGGTGGTTGCTATGGTGCTACTAGGTGGTTGCTATGGTGTCCCAGATGGTTGCTATGGTGTTGCTAGGTGGTTGCTATGGTTTGCTATGTGGTTGCTATGGTGTATAAGGTGGTTGCTATGATGTTGTTACGTCACGTTGTTATGTTGTTACTTAACAATAGGATAATAATATTAATCACGATCTGGAGACATCTTAAGCTCTCCTTTTGTCTTACATCAACTAATTGTAGATTAGTAGATCTCTAGAACACTATTTTCCTTGCTTGGTGCAGGAACCACAATAACGTTAATGTTAATACTAGTTCGCTGATTTACTTGGAACTCGTATCTTTGATCTAGAGCTTTTTCCATGGAGAACTAGTAGTTAATCCCGCTTTTACAGAAAACGTCCATTCTCTGTTATGCAATGTAATCCAGACTAAAAAACACACTCAGGTCAAGGAATCAAATTAATTCGAATTTGCCAGTAGAAAATGAGAACTAGATAGAGATCATAACAAGCAATAGGGGTGTAATGGAGCAGATTGTACTACTGTGTCATGGCTCTTTTGAAAGTGAGATAAATCCTGCTTCTAAAATTATGAGCAGACTTTAAGTCTAGACTTTATCAGGAGAATTTATGGGAGAAAATTTTCACGTTTATATGGCCTTTCAGGCGCCGAGACACTAATAAAGGCAAAAGAATGTTGCAGAGTAACCAAACACCTGCTAGAGGACTAAGAGGACTCTCTCCAGCACAGAGCCTGTGCAGGTGTACACAGGGGCCTGGAGGGGGCCACGACAGTGACTCACTTCTTTGCCTTCTGCTGTTTCCAAGGGCAAACAACAGAAGTAAAAAGAGTTTCCTGCCACTCCTCTGAAACCCTGACCAGAAAATGTGGGGATAAAATGTAAAAAAAAAAAGTAAAATACAACATTTAGAATACAAATTGACTAACTCATAGTCATGAAGAAAATATTAAGCCTGATTTATCACTCCTCTCCGATAATATAAAAAATTTATTATTCCCAGACGAGCTTCTCAAGCAAAAGAATATTTCTTTCAAACATATCACGAGGGATTTCTTGTTTTTTGGCATGTCCCTTTAATGGTTGTCACGCCCCTGCCTAAGATAAACAGAACTTCTCAAAGTGAAAGTGTACAGTCTCAAAGTGAAAGTGTACAGTACGTTGTTGCTCCTCATTTCTTCTTGTTCTCTTCCCAAAGGAAAACCAAAATAAGGTAATGCATCTCTTCTTTATGTTGATATTATTTTGGATTATTGTAGCACAATAAGAAAAGTAAGAGTTTATAAATTAATAAACATCTTACATAATATTCTATAAATTAAATAATATAAAATTTATTATTTATTAATTTATAATATAGATATAAATTAAAGAGGAAACTGTAGTGCTGGAATTGTTGGAAATGAACATTGTTGTACATTAAAGGGATTTTTTCCCCCTTTTAATATGTGGCTTAAATCCAGTTTAAGAGAAAGTGAAAGTAAAACAATCATTATAAGAACGTATGTTGGATTTGGTTCTTTCTATGCGACACAGACTCATGGGATTCTCGCAATCCAAACAGCCTCCCTCCCCTCCCTCTCCAGGTAAGATAAATGATGGCGTAATATTTTAAATAAACATCAGTGTGTGAAGTGTGTGGGATCTGTGTGAAGCCATGGATGATTCTTAAGCACTTCATACTAGGACTGTGGTAGCCTAGCGGGTAAGGTACTGGACTAAGGTACATGAAGGCCCAGGGTTCAAATCCCACCTCTGCCAAGCTGCCACTGTTGGGTCTTTGAGCCAGACCCTTAACCCACAATTGCTTGGATTGTAAGATTGTATCAATTGTAAGTCGCTCTGGATAAGGGCGTCTGCTAAATGCTGTAAATGTAATATCTGTATTATGTCACATTAATATTACAAAGATCTTCATTTGTGTTCTTGGATTAAGAATTCCTTAGACCGTGGAGACCGGTGGACTGGAGGTAAGCATCTGTATGATTTTGTAAGCTTTAGCTTTTAAACGTTTTTAAGTATTTCCTGTCTGAAACCAAGGACTTGTTTTTAGTGTCTGGTACTTGCTTTGTCTTTTGTTAATCTTAGAAAATGATCTACTGTTTTGCAATTTCACCAGTGAGGCATAGTGATGTTACGGTTCACCATGTGAACCAGGGGGTCATAAGAAACAAAACAGCAGCACAGATAATGGCACAGCGCCTGCAAAAACAGCGACAGCGGGTCAAAATACAATACTTGATCGCTAAGTGCAAACTCATGAACACAGAGTATAAAGGAGTTAGCCAAACCGGGACCTGACCCTAACAATATTACGCTACAAAGGCTATTGTACCTCTGACCTCGTGACCATACATTACGTCTCCCTGTACAAAGGAAGAGTATACCATTGTTCCCTAGCCAAAGCCAACGGTGTGCGGTTGCATGCATAAGTCATGCAAGTGTGAATCAAGGGTGCAAAAAGAGACACTGCTCAGGGATGGCCTTAAATACCTGAGCCAGCAGGTGTCTCTGTCAGGTGCAATCAGCGCCAATTATGGTCGGCGCGTGCCTGCTGAGCATTGTCATCCCAATCCCTGCACGTTTACTACGCCATCGCCACAGAAATGCGTGGTCCCTAATAGGTGATGATAGTCTTATAGCCTTAGGGCTAAACATACCACCAAAGAAAGCGCATTGCTACTGAATGTAATTGCCTTTCTTTACAGCCAAAAGAACGAGTTACTTGATGAGCTACAGAGCTTCAGTCCAAGCTCCGGGGTCCTGAAAATCCTCCTGCATGGGCCGGTTGGTGCAGGGAAGTCTTGCTTCATAAACACAGTCCAGAGGGTCCTGTTGGGACGTAACGTGATCAGCGCTGCTGAAAACAACACCCCGACTGGACACAGCTTCACAGAAACAGTAAGCAAAAGAAGCCACTTTCACCTTTAAACAGCTTTAATTTTTTTATCGGATCTTTGTTTGTTGTTCTTTAATTGTTGTTTAACCTGATTGAATGTAGAAGAAAACATACAGGCTGAAGAGGGGCAGAGGTCAGCACTATCCAGTTGAGATTATCGACAT
>JAJAGP010007699.1:0-11898 GCA_025084515.1 Ancistrus triradiatus
CACTTCTCAAATATCACTGTGTTCATCTGCTATATGATATATTTAACTCAAGTTGCTGATCTGAACAACCAATGATTTATAAACTAAAATCATGAAAATTATCAGGGGTGCCCAAACTTTTTCATACGACTGTAAGTGTTTCACTTTCCTAGATTTGTCTCATGGTTAAAGGGCAAACTTTTTTTGCACAACTGTTTACCCATCATAGCCAAGGTTACCCATGATTCTGCAGAGCATAACTGTTCTGCGTTTCAGGTGCAGTCAGTCTAAATAAAGATCCTTTGCATCGATGAATCAGAAACAAGCCAGTGTAAAGGACACCTTCAGAGAAAAACTGGAAGCAGTGAGGACATGGGTGCCATCAGAGTGCAATCAGTGCGGAACGACATTCTCCTCTCCTTCAGCAAGCCTGATGTGATAGAGGCCAGAATGACCTCCTGGATTAGAGGTTTATTACCTTCCCCTGGGGGTGAGAAAGAGAGAGCGTGGAGGAGAGAGAAGGAGAGAAGGAGAAGGAGAGATCAAATCTGATTTGCCTTGGATTGATCCTTGTTCTTATGCCGCTGAGACTTGCTTTATTTGATTATCTCAGGCACTGCTGTGGACTTCACACATTGTTCTGACTGGCAAAAATATACTCAGATGAAACGCATTCAGATCTAATGACAGCAATCTCAATCCTGACCAGCATAAATATGAGGTAATGAAGCTATCTGGTGCTGGCGCTATTACTCATTTTGATAGCTCCAGAGACTTTAATATAGCATTTAGATAGTATGCAATTTCTGTTTGGTAATATTGATTTCTAGCGATATATAAGGAATAACACTATCGACACTGGATAACTCATATTTAGGGTTTTTTATCGGGACCGTAGCACAGTGTCTGCACAACATTCGCTTACATCATTTTCCTCCCTGCTGTCATTCCCCTTCCTCTTTCCTTGGTGTGTGTTTTTGTTGTGAGTGTAATTGGCCATGATGGGAGAGTGGGAGTGGATGAAAGTGTGTCACGCAACGGCATCTGAGAACGAGGAAAGAGAATAAGAGGGAGATGATCTCTGGTAGCATATGCGTGGGTGTAGTGCGCCAACATTTGGCATCTCTACATGACAAGCACTGCACTTATCACCACTAATGAGCGGGGAGCATGTGTGTGTACATGCATGGAGGGGAATCTTGTCAGCTTTTGGTAATGTTTCAAAGAAAAACTGTTGATTTATACCTAGCAGAACCTATTGAAGGAAAGTTCTCTGAGTGTATACAGAGTTAAGATGAAGACAGAATACACGTTTATGAAATTACAATGTTCAGGATGTATTGGCATCCCTGGTAAACATAGGAGCATGTATAGTGCCTTTTTTTTCCTGGATGTAAGTGGTATTACAGCAGTGAAAGCTAGGGCAAGAACTTTAAATGCAATTTAAAGCTGCAACAGGAAACCAGTGGTACCTCAGTAAAGAAGTCACATGATTTTTTTTTTATTATTATTACCATCTATAGCAATTCATTATATTTTGTTTGTGTTGTCCATTTTAATTTTTATGTTTAGCTTTTGTGTATTTAAACTATCACTATAAACCTATTAGTTAGGTAATTCTTACATGTATCATCTGCCCAAGAAGGTTGGGTCCCATTTTTGAGTCTTGGTTTGTTTTGTCTTGCCACGGTCACCCTTAGATTGCTCAGTTAGAGCTTTGGGCTTAGATATTTGTACAGCTGTTTTGATACAATACTCCATTGCAAAAAAAATAAATAAATAAAAAACCTCCAAATAAATACATTGTATTTTGACTGATATTTTCATATGGAAATATACAGCAAAGCAGTGTCTGGATTCCCTCAATTTTACATCAACATGGAGCATATTCCTTCCTGTACAGAACAGCTTCAACTCGGATGTTGGTGGGTTTCCTCAAATGAACTGCCCGCTTCAGGTTCTTCCACAACATTCCGATTGGATTAAGGTCAGGACTTTAACTTGGCCATTCCAAAACATTAACCAATTTTTGGTAGAACGGCTTGTGTGCTTAGGGTTGCTGTCTTGCTGCATGACCCACCTTCTCTTGA
Organism: Ancistrus triradiatus; assembly: GCA_025084515.1. Lineage (NCBI taxonomy): Eukaryota > Metazoa > Chordata > Actinopteri > Siluriformes > Loricariidae > Ancistrus > Ancistrus triradiatus. The sequence continues at coordinate 2,070 of JAJAGP010007699.1, forward strand.
GATTCAGTTCATGGACAGATGTCCTGACATTTTAATTTAGAATTCTCTGATATAATTCAGAATTCATTGTTCCATCAATGATGGCAAGCCATCCTGGCCCAGATGCAGCAAAACAGGCCCAAACCATGATACTACCACCACCATGTTTCACAGATGGGATGAGGATGGAATGCAGTGCTTTCCTTTCTCCAAACACAACGCTTTTCTTTTAAACCAAAAAGTTCTATTTTGGTCTCATCCGTTCACAAAACATTCTTCCAATAGCCTTCTGGCTTGTCCACATGATCTTTAGCAAACTGCAGATGAGCAGCAATGTTCTTTTTGGAGAGCAGTGGCTTTCTCCTTGCAACCCTACCATGCACACCATTGTACCATTGTTGTTCAGTGTTCTTCTGATGGTGGACTCATGAACATTAACACTAGCTAACGTGAGAGAGGCCTTCAGTTGCTTAGAAGTTACCCTGAGGTCCTCGCCAACTATTACACGCCTTGCTCTTGGAGTGCTCTTGGTCGACCACTCCTGGAAAGGGTAACAATGGTCTTGAATTTCCTCCATTTGTACACAATCTGTCTGACTGTGGATTGATGGAATCCAAACCCTTTAGAGGTTTTGTAACATTCTCCAGCCTGATGAGCATCAACAACAAAGAGGTCCTCAGAAATCTCCTTTGTTCGTGCCATGATACACTTCCACAAACGTGTTGTGAAGAGCAGACTTTAATAGATCCCTGTTCTTTAAATAAAACAGGGTTCCCACTCACACCTGATCCCATTGATTGAAAACACTTGACTCACCTTCACCTTCTAATGAACTTCTAATCCTAGAGGTTCACATACTTTTGCCACTCACTAATATGTAATATTGGATCATTTTCCACAATAAATAAATGACCAAGTATAATATTTTTGTGTCATGTGTTTAACTGGGTTCTCTTTTTAGGACTTGTGTGAAAATCTGATGATGTTTTAGGTCATATTTATGCAGAAATATGGAAAATTCTAAAGGGTTCACAAACTTTCAAGCACCACTGTAATAAAACTGTTTTGCCAGCATGTGATGTCCCTCCTCTGACCCACTGTACCCAAACTTGCCTAATTTTTCTCCAGGAAACTTGCAATAGGTTTTATTATAATACCAGTTGGTGTATTAATATTTGACCAGATTTTAGTGTTTTTTTTCCTGGATGGTTGATCTAAGACAAATAACATGAGGCATCACTACAGAATATACTACTATATTACCCAAAGAGGAATTAAATTACCTCCACAAATATGAGTCATCCAGATAGACTACCATCAGTGACTTGACAGTACGTCATTCCCCAAACTAGAATAAAAAATGCATTAAATCCACATTACCAAACAATTAAACTGGATTATTATGTGCTGGATTATTATTATGCACATTTCCAATGCACATGACCTGAATGTAATGATGTAATGCATATGATGATGTCAATATTTAAATATACAGGGTCATGGCACCAATTCAAAATCCCCAGCCGCTCTCTGCGCCAGAAAATCCTGGCTCGATTCTCTCCCTCGCTGGGAGAACATATGCTCATGAAATGATAATCCTCACCATGCGCCATGTAGTGCGAGCTACATGTAAATGACTTCATTAAACATTTTTAGTAGTGTGATTGATTTGAATATACAGGAGTTGGTAGGGCCGAATCATGCATGATTGTGTCAGTTGCATGTAGTTACAGGTCATCCAGTGTTGCTTCAAAGCAACAGGCTTGACTATCTATAGGACACGTCTTCCTTTCCTGTCCTTCATGTCCTTTTGTTTATCCCTATCATGCGCGATGACATCATCAGCGGTCTCCGGCTGTCCCCTCTCGTCCTCTTACCCTTGGGCAGTCTCAGCTTGGCAGCAGTGCTCCGTCATTTTGTGTAGCTTTCCATTAAATTCATTGTTCCCTATGATCTTTATTTTGGTTTGTAACAGCTCTTTACAAGCTCTGCTTTAGGCACTGTGTGACCCCTCTTTCAAAGCCTTTTTGTGTCCTCCTTTTTATGATCAATCTGTCCTTTATTCTTCTTTTCCATACCTGCCTGCCTACGTGATAAGAAAGCCGATGCATAATTCTCCTTTGTTTCGATTTTTGTCTTTCCTCTCTCCTCTCTGACAGACAAAACACACACACACACACACACACATCCCATGAGAACACGAACTTATACAGACAGTTACTAGACAACACACTTTCAGAAAGAACAGGATGTGAGAACAGAATTGTACTCTGTTTAGACTATACTGAAAATGAGTAAGACTTTAATGACACTGGTTTTCTGAATAGGACTTTACTTTAAAATAGTTGGTGAATAATGATTTATCAACTGCATCTAGAAATATAGCATACATAGAATCAATAACAATGGGGTTTTCCCGCCAAATTTAAACCTGAATGAGAACATGAGAAACATGTAAATCATGGCGGAAAATAAGTATTTGGTCACTCACAAACAAGCAAGATTTATTGCTCTCACAGACCTATAACCTCTTCTTTAAGAAGCTCTTCTGTCCTCCACTTGTTACCTGTATTAATGGCACCTGTTTGACCTCGTTATCTGTAAAAAAAGACACCTGTCCACAGCCTCAAACAGCCAGACTCCAAACTCAACCATGGCCAAGACCAAAGAGCTGTCCAAAGAGAATTGTTGACCTGCACCAGGCTGAGAAGAGTGAATCTACAATAAGCAAGAAGGTTGGTGTGAATAAATCAACTGTGGGAGCAATTGTAAGAAAATGGAAGGAGTGTCCCCCTGCTTAAGCCAGTACATGTCCAGGCCCGTCTGAACTTTGCCAGAGAGCATATGGATGATCCAGAAGAGAACTGGGAGAATATCATAGGGTAAAATTAAACCAAAATAGATGTTTTTGGTAAAAACTCAACTCGTCGTGTTTGAAGGAAGAAGAATGCTGAGTTGCATCACAAGAACACCATACTTACTGTGAAGCATGAGGGTGGAAACATTACATTTACATTTACAGCATTTAGCAGACGCCCTTATCCAGAGCGACTTACAATTGATACAGTCTTACAATCCAAGCAATTGTGGGTTAAGGGCCTTGCTCAAGGACCCAACAGTGGCAGCTTGGCAGAGGTGGGATTTGAACCCTGGACCTTCTGGTACAGAGTACCTTATCCGCTAGGCTACCACAGTCCCTTATCAGACCAACATCATGCATTGGGGCTGTTTTTCTGCAAAGGGGACAGGACGACAGATCCGTGTTAAGGGAAGAATGAACGAAGCCATGTATCGTGAGATTTTAAGCCAAAACCTCCTTCCATCAGTGAGAGCATTGAAGATGGAACGTGGCTGGGTCTTCCAGCATGACAATGATCCCAAACACACCGCTTGAGCAACGATGGAGTGGCTCCATAAAAAGGATTTCAAAGGTCCTGGAGTGGCCTAGCCAGTGCTCCCCATAACTCAACCCCATAGAAAATTTGTGGAGGGAGTTGAATGTCTGTGTGCCCAGCGACAGCCCCAAAACATCACTGCTCTAGAGGAGATCTGCATGGAGGAATGGGCCAAAATACCAGCTACAGTGTGTGCAAACCTGGTGAAGACTTACAGGAAACGTTTGACCGCTGTCATTGCCCAACAAAGGTTATGTTACAAAGTATTGAGTTAAAACTTTTGTTATTGAACCCAAATACTTATTTTCCACCATGATTTAGAATTAAATTCTTTAAAAATCCTACAGTGTGATTTCCTGGATTTTTTTTTTTTATCATTTTGTCTCTCATAGTTGAAGTGTACCTATGATGAAAATTACAGACCTCTCTCATCTTTCTAAGAAGGAGGACTTGCACAATCAGTGGCTGACTAAATATTTTTTTGCCCCACTGTAGGAGCTCCGGTGGCTCAGTGAACCAGCTGTTTGACTCGGCAGATACTGAGGGTCTGGGTTGTAATCCTGTGGGACGAAGGTCTGGTGGTGCATTTACAGAAACCTCAATAGACTCCAGGGTGTGCCTGTGCCCAGTGAATACTTGGTTAGACTCCAGCCATTACCTGAGACTCTGACAAGGATAAGCAAGGGTACAACAGGATGTTGTGACGCAGAAATACAGTACTGTTCAAAAGTCTAAGGCCATCACTACATTTGTTCTTTTAGCAATGGTTTAATGACCATATACAACGTATTGTTGATGATTGGACAAAAAAATTTCAAACTTGGATTTGCCACTTCATAGTACTATTTTTCACTGATCTTCATTTCAAGAGATTTGAGATTTGGTACATCTTAGCCTTTGCACCCTGTTCCCCTTCCGAAAAAGTGGAAGGGTTTCTTGGCTGCTACTCTTCCAAAAAGACCATTCCTGATCAAGCTTCTTCGGACTGTAGAAGGGTCAACTTGGCATCCTGATGAGACTACTCCTTGATCTTCTTTGGTATTCACAAGTAAAGACCTGAAGTGTGTTGTTGGTCATTATCCTGCCGCAGTATGAGTTCTTCTCCACAAAGATCTCCACAAAGATCCAAAGAAGCAATAGACTAAGCTCCACTGGTGCAGTGGTCTAATATGCTAGTCCACCACCACAGTAACCCAGGTTTGAGTTCTAGCGATGCCTTCTCGCTGGATAAGGCAACATGTATAGGTACAATTGGATGAGGGATCATCAGGCAACTTTGGAACAGCAACCCCTGAGGGCACTGAGATGGACTGGCATCCCATCCTGGGAACACTTATGTCTGTACTCTGTTTTTTCTGGGATAGGTGCCATAGTCCCTGTGACCCTGACCAAAAAAAGGAAATTGAGCCCTGTTTATAAGTCAATCAGGATAACAAAATTGATCACAATACGATAAAATATCTTCATATTGCCCAACCCTAGCGTAGATGTTTGTAAAGTTGCAAAGAGAAATGTTCAGTTGTAAAAAGTAGATCAATTTTGACTTGATTTGAGTGACAACTGCACATATCAATAATAGAGTTCAGTCAGTTAGTCAATCTGTCTGTGCAAAAAGACAGCACTGATTTACACAGCAAAATCATCAAGATGGGTGAGATGTGTTCATCTGTATTGAGCTGGCCTCATGTAACCATTGGGGATCTTAAATCAAAACTGTGGGTGTTAATGGAACACCGAAGATTTTACAGTGTAGCACACCAAGCCTATTACACACTTCATTAATCAGTGTTTCTTCTCCTCAAACCCAAGACACATGTTTTCATATGATAAGAGGAGTAGGCATTGCCTTCAATAATTATAGAGTACTGTAATTGCAATTCAGTCAATATTGAAATACCATCATCCACTATACCAAGTCTGCAGTTCTCGTTCTTTCCACATTTAATTGCAGTCATGATCCATTATTCCATTGTGCTAGCAGAACCAGCAACTCCAATGAGCCCCTGACCTGTCATGGGTAGAACTCATCTTCCACCTGTCAGCTGGAGGGAGAGCATAAATGATGAAAATGTCACTACCAGAAAACTTGCAATATGAGCATCCAATTTGCTGCAGTGAACGCTGGTATTTGCACCCTACATACAGAGCAACTGCAGGATATGGTATAATTATACTGCAATATCCAAGCCTACCTAAAAGTGTGTAGGTGGAAGACTATTTTGCTGTCCAATCCATGCCATGTTACTCCAGATCCAGTCTGTCATGGCTAATTAAGGAAGACTCGGTGTTCAGTATGTGCAGAATATGACTCCTTCCGAAATGTGGTCCAGATGTGGTCCTCGATACATATGGTCCTAAGTGGCTGTGTTTGCTTGGGTATGAGGGATGACTCTAGTTAAAGGCTCATTTACACTGAGGTTCTGTGACCTAGGGGCGTTTTTCCAAAAACATGAGCCAGTCCACATGGGTACCAGCAGAACTGTTTCAATTCTAATTAATTTGACATTAGGTTGAGAGACAAGTGGTCTGATCTTGTTCTAGAACAATGGAATTGTTTTATACCTTTCTAATCCACTGTTGGTTAACCAGTTCATATTTACTAGCAAAATTGCTCAAGTTTATCAGTGGTAAATAAAAGAATATTTACTGTACACTGCTGGTCGAAAGTTTTGGAACAAAGTTTTTTCAGTGTTATTGATATTTAAGCAGATACCAATACTTTCCAGTGAATTACCTGGAATGGTCTGCACGTAATCAGAAAATTGATTTTTTTTAAAATAAAAAAAACTTAATGGTAGAGTCAGAGAGTTGCAAATATGCACAGTTGAACAACTATCCGATCAACATCCACTCACTTTAACAGATGAGATCTTAACAATTACAATAAATTATGATAGGAAATAGAATGTTCTAACTTGGCTGATGAGTTTAGAGACTTTTTTTGTGCAAGTTAGTAGTGTTGGTGTGTATGACTTTCCATTGCTTATTTGTAACAAGCTGTAAACACTCTGTCTGTGTAAAAGCAGTGTTGGAACAGACTTTTACTACACTCTCTAGGACAATATTTGGACAATATCACACTATAGTATGTAGAATATTGCTATCAAAAGGTATCTTGAACCAAAAGGGCTACCACAGCATTTTGCAGGCCCATGCAATACCCTTTGGTATATTTGCAAAAGGTGGCTACTTTAATGAGTCAAAAAATTAGATTCAGTTTTTTAACCAAGATTGTGTGATTGTTCATCTCAAACTAAATGTTTTTCAAGGTATATTGAGACAGCTCTGTAAATATGAATAAAAATTTATTTGTCCAGTAGTGTTAATGGTAATGAATAGTTACCATTAAGTTTTACTCCATTTAGCTTTCCACAGTGTCTTCCTTTAACATGGCAGATACTAACCTCAGAGTCTTCATGCTATCTAAGTGCAGCTGAACACACTTGGAGGATAGCACTTACATGCCATATCCTATATACTTGAGCCCACAGGTGCCCACCAATTGGTGAATGCATTGGCTCTAATGTACCATTAGTATTCGGACACCATTTGGATCCAAATTAATAATCTTCAGATGATGGGATGAACTGACCACAGTTGCCAATTAGAGGCCTGTACTTTAGATTTGTTGGGTATATATGACTTTGCTATTAATCATTCATTTCATGCTGATAAAGAAACATCCTGTAGTAAGGTATCACACTTAGTCACTCTCCTATACCATGGGACAATTTAAAGCCAAGTCATTCAATCTACAGGCATGTTCTTGCAAGGTGCTAGGAAACTAGAGTACACAGAGGTAATCACAGGGGCATGGGGAAAGCAGCCCTCAATTCAATGAAAAGGTAAGATTCAAACCATTGTCCCCAGGTTATTTGAGCTGAATGGCACCAACAATTTGCTCCCCAATTTAGTTCTGCCCAATTGCCTTGTCTCTAGACATTTACTGCTAGAAGCACAACCACTCTGCTGGGAAAAGAAGGCCATAGGCCAGTGAGTACTCCTTACAACCTGTGCCTGCTGACTCTTCTTTTTCACTGGCAGGAGATGGAACTTGGATAATAAGCCCACATAGCACACACTACACTCCCCAGATCTATCTTCCATCTTTGCTAGTACCTTTTAAATTCTGTCACTCTTGCAATCACAGGGAGATGATCCATCGTCCAGCTTTCCCTATCTCAGACAAACAGCAGTTGGGCAACGGGCACCGCAAAGACTTATGTTTCCGCAATGGCATGCCGGCATTTGGTGCCTGTTGTCTTGGTAATGACACGCTGAGCCCCACATCTACAGAAAGTTTTCCTGAACTCTCCCGCACTAAACCCTGCTCCCAGAGTTAGAATTAGCTTATGCGTGATATATATATATATATATATAATTACCGTCTATATGTATGAATGTATGTAAAATATGCATTTATGTTATAGAATATATACATCCTTTAGCAGCTGCTTGTACAACTTGGAATTTTGGAGCACTTGGAGTCTGCAACTTAACATACAACTTAAGTTATGTTCAAACGTTTGTACTAAAATAATACACATATTTAATTGAACACAAATGTCATTCATTAAACCATAGTTTGACCAACCAGCAATATTCAAAACAAATAAGCTTCACGTCTGCAGTAGATCATTGACTGCAGGAACTAAAAAGGTTCCCAGAACTATAAAACCTAAAATCGACCTTGGTTCTTATGGCAGTATATGACTAAAATACCTGAGCTGATTAAAAGAGTTTCAAAAAAGGTTCCTGCAGTGAAAAAAGGCTTTTTCAGAAGCTGGGCTTTTCTAAATTACTGAGAGTGAATAGAACTGAGGCATAGCTGCGAGCAACTTGGAAAGCTTCTTCGAGTTGTCAATCTCTACTTTCAATCCGGTTTCAAGAAGAGGATTATTACTGATCTGCTAGCCATCTCCTCAGGAATTTTAGCTGTCCGGAGCGAGTGTGCACTGCTTTAAGAGCTTAGACTTGTATGGGGACCAGAACATCACTGCTTTATGAGGACTGCAGAAGGCGAGTAAAAGGGAAGTAAAGTCAGCATGTTTTTTTCAGAGATAAAGGACTTTGGCGGCTCGTCTTAACAAGCCATCTGAGGTCATGGTGGTCATGGATTGGCTCAGTTTTGCTCGTTATTTCCTGCAGGATAGCAAGTAGTAGTGAGCTAGGTTATCTGACCGCTCAGCCTGTACAGGGCATTTGAAAATCACTTTGTTCAGTTTCTCTCCAATTCTGTCAAGTTTACAAAGCATGTCAGACCCAGTCAATAATAGCTCACACTCTTTTGTGTTTTAGATACTATGCTGCAACTAAATCCCCCTAAGGAGCCATTTCACTCTTATGTGGGTATGGCATCTCAGGTTGCTGGAATTCTACAAAGCTCCATCAGTGTGAGAATGATGAAGGCAAAATAATTTGGGTTCCACTTAACACATCGCATGTCATTACACTCGGAAGAGATATCATTCATCAATCTTTAATTCAAGGTGTGACTTTGCAGAGGGTGTTGAGGGAATTTTACGCTCCTACTCCTCTTTCTTCTTTAGCAGACATTGGCCAGTAGGAGGTTGTGTGAGAATACATGTGTCTGGTAGTTTTATTTTGAGTGTTCTGAGTGGATTGATTTAAAATATCCACATTAGTAAAAAGTACTGCACTTTACAACTTACAAGAACTTTTCTTTAGTGATTTTATATCACCCATGAGATTTCTCAGTGGCTTGTCTACATCAAAACTGCCCCAAAGTGGTCTTGCTCATTAGTTCTGTATTTGTATTGTTTTGTTCTGTTACAGTACAGGGAGAGGTTCTGATGAGGGAAATCCTGGGTTTAATAAGACAATAAATAAATTGAATATAATAATTTTTATTTAATCTACTGTCTTCATTATCTGTATGTCTTTTTTATCTTATGGTGAGTAAAACAAAATGAACATACTAAGATACTGTAGTTTTGTATTTTTTGTATAATAATACAGTACAAAGAGTTCTCCAAGAACAATACTAGGCAGAGTCCCGATCTGAAAAGCTATTTAGTATCTTGATTCTTGTTTCACTTTGAGTCATTGAATTCGCCTACTGACACATATATATGCAAAGAAATAAATACAGCTTTGTTTTTGCACTTACCCTGAATTAGCTGTCTTCTTTGATCCAAGAGTCCTTGTTCCATTCCGCTATTAGGCAATATTTTAACCACAGAGCATCACTCCACACCTCATCAACTCTCAAACTACAACAAAGTAGTCTCATTTGTCTGTGATTTGCGGTGTGATTTGTGAAGTGAAGTGTAGCATAAAGAATGTTTCTGTGCAGTTTGAGCATTGATGAAGCTTTGTGTGACATTACAATAGAGGCATTGAGGAGAACTATAATAAATATGTAAAAACAATAGCCATAATACGTAAGTTGTATATTAGCTTATATATACAGTGGTGCTTGAAAGTTTGTGAAC
>JAJAGP010007700.1:0-11897 GCA_025084515.1 Ancistrus triradiatus
TATATATATATATATATAATCAATTAATTAATCAATTAACTCATTAAAATGAAATATTATCAAGTGTATAATAAAATAGAAAATGTAAAATCTATAGTGTATAAGCCAGTGGTGACCCGAAAAATCGCATAGAATAACGTAAAAATATGCGTATCGCCATTATTTGGGACTGTGGTAGCCTAGCGGTTAAGGAACTGGACTTAGACCAGAAGGTCCAGGGTTCATATCCCACCTCTGCCAAGCTACCACTGTTGGGTCCTTGAGCAAGACCCTTAACCCACAGTAGCCTGGATTGTAAATTGTAAGTCGCTCTGGATAAGGGCGTTTGCTAAATGACATAAATGTAAAATTATTTAGTCCGTTGCATGTGACACCTGGGCTATTAAACCGCCCCAAAATGCATGACTATTTGCATCTCCAATCTTCCAGCTCTGTCTTAGCCCCACGGATTTACATTTACATTTACATTTACAGCATTTAGCAGACGCCCTTATCCAGAGCGACTTACAGTTGGTACAATCTTACAATCCAAGCAATTGTGGGTTAAGGGCCTTGCTCAAGGACCCAACTGTGGCAGCTTGGCAGAGGTGGGATTTGAACCCTGGACCTTCTGGTCCATAGTCCAGTACCTTATCCACTAGGCTACCACAGTCCCCAAGCGAATCCAAGCGAACTGCAGATGTTTAGTGTGACGGTGGCTTAATACAGAAATTCAAGTGTGTATTATGTTTGAGGGTAATAAAGCACCACAAGGTGTGATGGTGTAGCAAAATAGCTAGTGAGGGCATCCCTGGACTGCTCCGTCCTGCACTCATGCTCAGGCTCAACCCAGGAGGAAAGCTGAGAGTTGGTAGAGTGGGGAAGGAGGAACACTGACATGAGCATCATTCCTTAATGTTGGTTGCTCAACTGGCTTTAACTGTGACAGAAAGCAAACCATTGGACTTATTGTTCCAGGAACCTTCCCTATCTAGCACCTACCACTCAAACCTCACCTCACCAGAGGCGGGTTACGAACTAGGGTGGTTCAGACGCTGCATGTCTCTGCTTCAGTGAAATTCCAGGTGGTTAGCTCAGTCACCTCACAGCTCCAAGAACCCCGGTTTGATCTTGATCACGAACTCTGCCTGTGTAGTTTGCATGACCTCCCCGTGTCCTCGTGGGTTTACTCTGTGTCTAGACTCTCTAATAGGGCCCAGGATTCGTGTGTTGATATAACCTCGTGTCTGCTGAGTATGTAATCGTTGATGTCATTTAGCAGACGCCCTTATCCAGAGTGACTCACAACTGGTACAGTCTTACAATCCAAGCAATTGTGGGTTAAGGGCCTTGCTCAAGGACCCAACAGTGGCAGCTTGGCAGAGGTCGGATTTGAACCCTGGACCTTCTGGTCCACAGTCCAGTACCACAGGCTACCACAATCCCTGATGCTGGTGCGACCTTAAATCACGTTGGGAAATAATACTCATGTCTGTGTTTCACCTCACCAGAGGCTTCAGAGTCTCAGTGCTCTGTGAAATGTGGGGTGATGCATGGCACAGTCCAGGGGTGCCCCCTTGTTACAGTCTGGGTGGTGCGATGCTGGAACCACCCACAAGGTTTTTGTTATTTTCCAATACCATCACATCCCCCAGTGCTTTTTTCCACATGTGCGATAGGAAATGATTAACTGTTACACAATATGTTTTGCTAAAACGAAAAGCGTCGCCATTTCCGAACCGTCTAGAGCAACATTTAATAATGTGGAACGTCTGTAATTAAAGCTAGTTAACGCTTTCGCTATAACACCAGTGAATCAAGCTCTTACCACTTTCTTACTCGCTCTTATAAAGCCGAGGTTCTTTCTGCCATGGCTTCCACTGTTTTGCCCTTGAGCAAGACCCATGGTTGTATTCATTTTAAGGCACTCTGCATAAGGCCGTCTGTTAAATGATGTGTGTGCTATGGGCTCCAGAGCTGCATGTAGCACCCCATAAGGGTTAGCACACGCATCGTTTCATCGACCCAATTAAAAAACACACTCCAGCTGCTTTGAATTGCACCAATATGGCAAGACTCTGACTCCAACCTTGCAAGCTTATGAGAAACCCAGTGATTTTGCTGTTACTATGGAAACCGTGTAAGTAATGTATAAGAACGAGTGCGTTAATACACAGTCCTATCACAATATTATGACCACCCATTGTCAAGTATATCAGCCTGTTTACCATATAGGAGCACTTTGTAGTTCTGTAAGTACAGACTGTAGTCCGTCTGTTTCTCTACATGCTTCGTTTGTCCCCTTTACCCCAGCACAGATCAGGTAATAATGATCCACCACCCAAATAGTACCTGATCTGTATTGGTCCCATAGGGGTCCTGACCATTAGAGAGCAGGTTAAAGGGGACAAACAAAGTATGTAGAGAAACAAATGGACTACAGAGTAATAATTACAGAACTATGTAATAAACGGGGACTGTGGTAATAAACGGGGACTGTGGTAGCCTAGTGGTTAAGGTACTAGACTCTGGACCAGAAGGTCCAGGGTTCAAATCCCACCTCAGCCAAGCTGCCACTGTTGGGTCCTTGAGCAAGGCCCTTAACCCACAATTGCTTGAATTGTAACTGTACCAACTGTAAGTCGCTCTGGATAAGGGCGTCTGCTAAATGCTGTAAATGTAAATGTAAATGTAAACTATAATGTGCTCCTATGTGGTAAATAGGCTGATATACTGGACAACGAGTGTAGAAACAAAGTCTACGTACTATTGTGATAGGACTGTTAGGAAATCAAATCAATTTGACCATTTAGGATTCAGGATCTGACAGAATCAGTCTTTAAAGCTTTAATCTTGCAGCACTCGCTAGAGCAGAAATGCACAACTGAGAGGCTGGAAGGTCTGGTGAATTTCCCTGCTCTGACAAACCTATCGAGCCTGATTAACCGGTTCAAACGGATGAGAAGGAAAATTAAATCTGCCTACTACAAGCACCCCTTTGTGAGGGCCAAAATGTTTGTTATAGTCCTGATAATCCACCTCGCTTTGGTTCTATGGTTGGTGTGTTGGGAAGAGTGTTGGATCAGTGACTCGTGTTTATGTTCTGCAAAAATTCATCCTTTTAATGAAGATGTGAAAACAAAGGAAGATCCGGTCCATGTTTCTGTCATGCGTCTTGTATCATGCTCATGATGTCACGTAGCACATCGGATCCAAAGGGACAGTGGCGCTCTGTTTTTCTGGTCAGCGTGTGCTTTCAGTGTATGTGTTTATGTACCGAAAATGGCTCCTTCCTTTGTGAATGTTGCTCTGTCTGTGCTGAACTGATGATCGTGATGAAGACTGTGGCACTGAAGTTGATTCATTTTCAGCGTTAATAATAAAACACATGTCAACTGAATAAGTACAATCCCTGTTTCATAAACACTATAGCTTTCTCCCGAAATGTGATCGCACCTCTGTCGTTACCGTACAAGGTCTATGTGGCTGAGCCTTTTTGTCTCTGTTTTTTTTCCCCCGTTTTATTTCTCTTCTTGTCTCTTTCCTAGACTCCCTCTCTTCGCCGCCTGTTCCTTCGGTTGGTTCTCTTCTGTTTCTTTGTGCTTTGCTTTCTTCTCCGCCACCTCCCCTTGTTACTTTCTTTCATCCCTTTTTCTATTGTCTTTCTTTATTTGTTTCCTCTGTCACCTCCTTTGCTCCCTGGTATTTCTCATTTTTCCTCTGGATCTTTTGCGACTTTACCTCCTTAGCCGTTCCTTTACTTTTGCTCCTTGATTTTCTCCATTCTTCTTCTTCTATTCTCGTTGAATGGGGCCGGTTTCTTTTTTTGTCATCATTATTTATATCTCTCTTTTCTTGATTCTCATCCTTCCTTCCTTGTCCCTCTCTTCTTTCCACTTCTCTTTTTTTAACTTAAAATTTGGAGCAAGAACGATATATACGAAGGTTATTTAGGCACTCCCTGTTCTACGAAGGTGTGGGTTACGATGGGAATTCTGATAATACTAAGATAAGATAAGATACGATAAATCCTTTATTAGTCTCACAATGGGGAAATTCAAATTCCATTTTACAGCAGCAGCAAAGTGATAATATTGCACACGGTAGTAGTAGAAAAAAGTGTAAAAAGAATTCAAAAAGAACTCCGATATACACGTATTATACAGAATAAAAAATATAAAATATGTAAGAACCAGAATATACACAGATATATAGTGTATATTAATATATATCTATGCGTACACTCCAATATGTGTACAAATACCTGTGTATACATCTATACCTGTACCCGCTTAATCCAGCTGAGGGAGTGAAATGGTGCCACAGGTGGTAAACTCCAGAGATCCCTGGTTGGATCCCGACCACAGACCATATTTTGCTTGTGTGAACTGAGCTTGTGTGTGTGGTTTTTCTCCAGGTGTTCTGGTTTCCTCTTATTGCTTCTGTCATGTTTAGCCTTTGATGCTGATATGACATGAAATAAACAGACAAATAATCCCATTAACAGAACTTGTGCAGAAAACAAACTTAAATATGACCTGTGTCTGCAATGCCAAGTCAAGTCAGATTTATTTCTATAGCGCTTTTTACAATGGAGCATCGTCTCAAAGCAGCTTTACAATTTTAGATGATCGTCTAAATAATAATTCCAGTCCCAAAGCAAGCCTAGGGCGACAGTGGCAAGGAAAAACTCCCTAAATGTTGTAAGGAAGAAACCTTAGGAGGACCAAGGCTCAAAAAGGGACCCCTTGGGCGTCGTAGATGTTATATGTAAGAATTAAACTAAGTTATCTGATTAAAATGAAATATTATGAAGGGTATAATGAAATAAAGAATATAGAAGCTATAGGGTATGAGCCAAACGTTTTCATACCTGCTTAAAGGTTGAAAATTGAAGGGCACACACTCAATAACTGGGACAGTTCAGAGACAGCAGTTGATCTATCAGATGATCAAGCTCCACACAGGAGTCTGGACTGGGAATTGAACCAGGGAGGTCTTGACCTGAGAGGTGATAGTGCTAACTGCTTGCACCAACATGTCTCTCACGGTACAGCGGGTAAAGGTCCTCGACTTTTGACCAGAAGGTTCAGGGTTCAGTTCCCAGCTCTGCCAGTCTTGAGCAAGCCCCTAAATCCACAAGTGCTTAGACTTACCTTATGAGATTGTATCAGTTGTCAGTATGCATACGAATGTTTGTTACAAGAAAGTCAGTTAAGTTCTGAGTCTTAACAGAAACACTAGTAGGTCATTTTGGAAAGATGTCCCATTTTACCATGCAATGTCCACATTTTTTGTTTTATATACACTCACTGACCACTTTATTAGGTACACCTCCTTGTTTCTACACTTGTCCATTTTACCAGCTCCACTTACCTTATAGAAGCACTTTGTATGCTTTGATGGTGGTGTGTTAGTGTGTGTTGTGCTGGTTTGAGTGGATCCGACACAGCTCGGCTGATTGGTGCCTAAACAGCCCAAGACATTTGGGCCACATCGCCCCTGTCGATTGAAGACTCCCTGAAGGCAAGGCTCTAATATTATGATTGGTTCATAGCCACACAGGTCACTGACAGGTGCTTGAATCCGCTGTCACACAGTAATGAGCAAACCATATAAGGGAGTGTTGGAAATCATTTTAACAGTTCTGTTCCCTACTGGCTAACAGTGCTATATTAGAGTAAGTTAGAAAAGGTGCTTCACATGGGACATGGAATGAAAATGCAATTAACTGACTTAGAACAGCCCTGTCTAACCAGTATATACATAGTTTGACCAGGGTACCCAATCTTTTGCAATAAACTGGCCAGAATGACCATATGGGATTAGATTAGATATAACTTTATTGCCATTGTGCAGAGTACTAGTACAGAGCCAATGAAATGCAGCAACATCTAACCAGAAGTGCAAGCGAGAGATTATTTGCATATAATTTACATATATTTACATATATGACATCATTAGTATCGGTTAGCATCAGTATTTTAACACAGCCTGACTGTTGTAGTAACACTTTACTTGTAGTGTACTGTATTTGTCATTTTCGGTTAGACATTCTTAACAAACCACACAAAACTGGCTATGTTAATGCCAATCAAAAGGCGTATATGATGTGTTTGTCTCGTCCTCCAGCCTTATCATGATCAGTCCCATAAAAGCTTGCCTTACAGCACAGAAAAGCAGAAACATCTGCTCATCAGAATCACATAACGAATGAGTCAGCAGTTCAGATTTAAGCTGAATATTGGAAATGGATTATTGTGTTCAGCAGATCCTGTTTGGACCAAGTGAAGCTATGAACCAGTTATAATATCAGAGCCTTGCTTTCAGGGAGTCTTCATTCAAGAGGGGTGATGTGGGGGGGGGGGGCCGAAACATTTTGAGGTGCTTTTTAGTTGATCCACTCATACGGGCACAGCCCACGCTAACACACCACCACCACATCAGGGTCAGAGCAGTGCTGAGAATGATCCGCCACCCAAACAGTACCTGATCTGTGCTGGGCCTGTGGGGGTCCTGGCCATTACAGAACAGAGGAAAGGGAAAGAACAGCGTATTCAGAGAAACAGATGGACTACAGTCTGTAATTGCAGAACTACAAAGTGCTCCTAATGGTAAGTGGAGCTGATAAAATGGACAATGAGTGTAGCAACACGAAGGTAGTTATGATGTCATGGCTGACTGGTTTATTTCATCCATGAAAATGTCAAAGACTGCCTTGGCGAATGAAATGCCGTGAGCTGTGGCAAAAATGAAGGAACTTCTTAGATGAAGTGAAATTGACTTCGTATGCACAATTCTGCAGTCTCTGCGTTGTCAGTCGCCTGTGGTATGTGAGAATTCCTGCTTGTCGTCTGTTTTGTGGCTTGTAAATTGTCTGAGAGGAGTTTTTCCTTCATCAGTGTTGTACATAAGTACATCATACATTAAGCTTTATTGATTTTTAATGGAAGTTCATACAGCAACCCAAAGTAATTCTATTAAATGGATGTTTGTTAAACAATACAGGTATGCGACCTTTAATGACTGCATTACGTTTTGTGAACAGGTCATTGACCAAAATGGACGTTGACCAGACATTACCATAGTGACACAGTCTTTTTATGCTGCTGTAATGTAAATATGAAGAGTATTTTCACAGAGAGATACCTCTCAAAACACGAGTTATTCATGAGTGATTCAAACGACCGATACTTTTGTTTGATAAATCAGTAAATAGTATTAGGAACAACCAGAAGATCAGCCAGATGAAGCAGAGACTCAGCGTGTGAATATGAACCAGTTTATATAGTTATAGGTTAGAGAGAATATGCAAACAAAGCAGTACTACTTACAATAGGACAGGTGCATAATTTTAACTCACAAGTTCTCTCTACCTCTCGGAACAGTGTTTATTCTCCCATTGCTTCTCTGTACAGAAATCCTCCCAGATAATTACTTTACATGGGTAACAGTGCCCTCTAGGAGATCAGGGGCCGGATTCACAAATGTTTCTTACGAAAGAAAATCTTCTTAAATGTGTGTTTTTTCTTAACTTCATTCTTAGGAAAAAAAAGTTATGAAAGTTTTTTATTCTTCAAACAACTTCTTTTCTTATTTTTTCTCTCTCTTTTTAAGAACAGTTATAAGAACGAGTGGTATTCTTGAACACATTCTGTTCTTAAATGTTTTCTTAACCTTGCGATAACCTCACACTTATCTTAGGCTGTAAGAGTTGAAGGTCAGCATCAAAATTTAAAACTTTAAACTGTTTAGTTACTGGAAATAAGGCTTACATTTCAGTTTAAATGCTTAAAAGCCTTGAGTGAAGGTCATCCTTAAAATACAAAAGTCTATGTAAGGAAAGTTTATGGCAAAGCCACTATTTCTTCCACCATCACCTTTTGGTTTGAATTTCCTCCATTTTGCCGTCCTCAGAGAGGATTAAACTAATAACGGAAATAATAGTCAATACAAATTCAAAATGTCTCCTGCGCAGTGTGGTATAAGCTCTAAATTGCAACGTAGCCTACGTAAGAAAACAATGAGGAGTTTCTTTTAAAAAATCATAAGAAAATAATTATGATTTTCTTAAGATAATATTTGAGCACTTCTTACGTTTTTTTTGAGAATTGCATTTAAGAACATTCGTAAGAACTTCTTAGTGTTTGTCTTAAGAACCTTTGCAAGTTTTTTCCTAAGAAAACTTTCATGGATCCGGCCCCTGCTCCGCAGTTTCAATACGTCTAACGAACCAGCGAGCACACAACTGGTAAAGTAGTTACACACACACATGAATGATGGACGTCTGCTCTTAAACTCCCACCTCTGCTCGTGAATCCATAGCGTTGCGCACTTTGCGCAGATGCACGGACACTTTAAACACATTCTCATAAACTATTCATTCTGTACATACTGTATTTTGCACTATTAATACGTAAATATCTGCTTAAATTAACTGGTATTTTCTATAAATTTTCCTGAAAAGTGTTGCACTAAATTCCATGACAATAAAAGGCTTCTATTCTAATCTACTCTATTCTATTCTATTCTATTGATGTGGCCGTGTTGATTGGCTATTTACGCCTGCAATGTCCAGAGTTAAAAGACAGATTTTAGTTTCCTATTTAAGTTTGTTCTCTCTTTAAAGACCTCAGACATGAAAACAAACACGTTGGTCGGATGGTCATTAACCGGCGCGTACCTGAACTAAATCAACACGCGGTGTAACTGCCCTGAAACAAACTGGATTAAACTGAATTAATATCCGAATGTTTTAAGGTGAAATGAAAACTGTGAGCAACGTCTTCACAGCCGTGTTCCAAAATCTTATGGAATGCTTCTCAGAAGAGCGAAGTCAAATGCGAGTGGTGTGCCAAATACAAGTCTGACATGGCTAACAAGTAGCGTATTAGGTCAAAGAGAGGGTTTATGGCTAATGTGAATTAGGACATGCAGATGGTTGGTATGGCAGAGGAGGATGTTCATGACAGGGTTATATGGAGACGTATGATCCGCTGTGGCGACCTCTGAACAGCCGAAAGAAAAGGAAGAAGATTAGGAAGGGGTTTACTAGAGAAGTGGCTTGCTTGGTATTTGCCAGCAGGGGGCAGAAGTATCCTTTGTATTCATGACTGAGGCACGTCAGTTTGAAATTGTTTGACGTGTAGGTTTAAAGCAACTCAAAGATCAATGTTGTCTTGAGTTAATTGCCAACTACGAACTAGGCAAAGGTTTTAGGTTGTAGCGTTACTGTGTCTATACAGAATGTGTGTGTGTGTCTTGTCCTCACAATTGTTCTCACAATGATAGGAAAACCTGACGATTTTGACTTGAGATTCTTTTGCTGGTCGTCGCTTCTTAATTGCTTTTACAAAAATTGCTTTTACAACTTTTGTTTTTTTGAAAAGCCAAAACATTCAAAAGTTTTGCTTTAGGTTACTGAGGTTAATGTTAGGGTTCTATGTAGGTGTGGCATTAATTAGCTACAGTAAGTATGAAGTTAATGTAAAGGATAGCGAGACAACGTGTGTGTGTTTGCATGTTTTAGTACATTGTGGGGACCAAATGTCCCCACAAGGATAGAAAAAGCTGACATTTTTAGCATGGTGGGGACATCTTTTGGGCTCAAGTGCTTTTTTTTTTAACAGAAACTGTTAAAATAAATAACTTACTGATGTTAAGGTTAGTGTTAGGTGTATAATTATTTAGCTACATTAATTAGTAACTTAATGCAAAGTCCTCACAATGATAGCAAGACAAACGTGTGTGTGGGGGGCATGTTTTTAGTACATTGCGAGGACCAAATGTCTCCACAAGGACAGAAAGAGAGCTGAGATTTTTCTTGCTGGTCCCCATAGGCACCGATGTGAGTTCTTGACAGGCACAAGTACTTTTTTTTTTTTACAGAAACTGTAACATTCTTTTGAAAAACCAAAAGACAAAATATTGATTATAGGTTACTGAGGTTAGGATTAGAGTTAGGTGTAGCATTAATTAGCTACAGTAATCATTATGTCTACGGAAAATCCCCACCTGGATAGCACAATGGACGTGTGTGTGTGTGTGTGTGTGTGTGTGTGTGTGTGTGTGTGTGTGTGGCTGAGCGAGTGAATGATTTATTGAGTCTATTTAATCGTGATTAGCTTTAATCCACCTTCCTGACCTGCACTAATAATGGAGTTGCTGTTTCATCAGCTTTATTGCTCCATTATCGCTCTGTTAGTTTGGGCTGGCTTTCTGAGCCCACCTGCAGACACATGTTGGTTTAACCTGGTCCTCAGCAGCCTGGTGCGCTGGGTGGAATGGCCTCGGAGGTCATTTTCTTGCTTTGGTTATTTTGTCTGGGCATGCTTTCTATTCCAGTGCGCCCCAGGAGAAAAAGAAGTCAGTCCCTCCTTATCATTACATTTACAGCATTTAGCAGACGCCCTGATCCAGAGCGACGTACAGAAGTGCTTTGTGTTCTTCCTAGTAGACAAAACCTCATGTTAGTACAAGTGAGCAAAAGCCCAAGAACACAATCCAACCAGAACTTGCTAGAATCTGATGTAGGTAAATCAAGAAAAGACTCAAGCAAAGGTTGTTTTGTTTGTTTGTTTGTTTGTTTTTTTGATATCCAGTTGTATTCACGTAGGTGCTGGGTGAAGAGGTGAGTCTTTAGTCGCCGCTTGAAGACAGCAAGAGATTCAGCAATTCGGACATCCAGTGGAAGTTCATTCCACCACCTGGGTGCCAGGACGGAGAAGAGTCCTGTGCTCGTCTTCCTTTAATCTTGCTTGGAGGATCCAGTCGAGCCAAACTCATTTCTCAGAGGGTACGAGGTACAGAGCGATGCTTGATTAGAGCCTTTAGGTAAGATGGAGCTGTTCCATTTTTGGCTTTGTAGGCGAGCATCGGGGTTTTGAATCTTTAAAGGGCTTGTAAGCCGGTGGTCAGGTCATTGCCCTCCAACAAAGTGATGAAGAGTGAACTAATCACACAATTTAGGTCCATTATTATAAAGTGCTTATTTATATTTGGGGGGGAGGGGGGATTAGGTCTCTGGTCTTTATCCTTGAAATCAGTCTCGGTCTGTCTCAGCAGGAGGCTTTAGGTCTAAAATCTGCTCTGTATCCTGTGTAAAACCCCAAGAATTTGCAATTACATCAGTTTGTTTTATCTATACAGTCCAAAGTTTTGGTCACTCTGGGCACGTTTTGTTGATTTTCTAAAAGAACAGACATTAACCAGGGTTAATATTCCTGGAAACAAAGTCAAATAGGACACATTTCTGCAAATGCAATGTTATTGGCCGAACGTATTAGGGGGAAAATATCTAAAATAAAATTTGACATCCAAAACCAGTAACTGTTCAGTTCTGAGCCCTTGGACAATATTCCAGCTCTGGTGAGGTGATTTGTGGTGCTTTCAGTAGGTTCCCGTTACAGGGTGTCTGTATCCGCAGTCCCCTGACATACTAAGACTACAGCGATGCCACTGTTGCATGCTTGCCATCCCCATTTCTCCATGAACAGGTGGGCACCTGGCACTCGACTCTGAGTCTACATGTCAGAACTCATCAGGGTAAGGACGGGATCTGTGTGTTTAATTTAGGTCTCCAGTACAGTGGTGCTTGAAAGTTTGTGAACCCTTTAGAATTTTCTATATTTCTGCATAAATATGACCGAAAACATCATCAGATTTTCACACAAGTCCTAAAAGTAGATAAAGAGAACCCAGTTAAACAAATGAGACAAAAATATTATACTTGGTCATTTATTTATTGAGGAAAATGATCCAGTATTACATATTAGTGAGTGGCAAAAGTATGTGACCCTTTGCTTTCAGTATCTGGTGTGACCCCCCTGTGCAGCAATAACTGCAGCTAAACGTTTCCTGTAGCTGTTGATCAGTCCTGCACACCGGCTTGGAGGAATTTTAGCCCATTCCTCCGTACA
>JAJAGP010007701.1:0-11892 GCA_025084515.1 Ancistrus triradiatus
TAACCACAGTGCTTATTTTTGTATAATGTTTTTAGTGACAATACCTATTAGTCAGGTTACATTTTATTTTCATATTGACCTTATCCAGAGTGACTTACAGATAAGCTGATGCAGAAGATTAAAGATCTTGCTCAAATGCCCAACAGTGACAGCTTTGCAGAGCCAAGAATTAATCTCACAACCTTCTGTTTAATAATCCAGAGCATTTACCCCTGAGCTCCCCTGCCTAATTCATTTGCCAAATGCTTTTATTAAAAATGTCTTAACATTTAGGCATGATACAAGCCAAACAATTAAGGATTTAAGGTCCTTGCTCAAGAAACCCAACCATGGCAGCTTGGTAATACCAGGACTTGAACCCTCAAACTTCTGGATATAGGGCAATCCTTTAAGCAATGAGCAAGCACAAGCCATAATACTACTACAGATTTCACCAGTGGCGTGCATACCCCTTCAGCAAGCCCCAACCTGGAACACACACGTTACTACATAGTACTTTTAGAACAAAAACTGTTTGGCTAGACTTAAAATTATTGTGTGATTCTCAAAATACAGATCAACAGCCCACAAATGCAACTACAAATAACAAAAGTAGTAGTTTTCTGTTTTAAGAGTTCGAAAATAATCCACGAATCCTACAAATACAACCGTTCAACAAATTAGGATCACTCATTTCTCATGTATACAGTATGCCTGGGCAGCCAAAACATCACGTAAACACCAAACTCATCAGTCCATTAAGCTTATTGAAAGATAAAGTCCATAATCCACTCCTTTGCCAGAAAATGGTCTATTACTTTGTAGGCAGACATTTCTGCATTATTGCAAGTTTCATTTCAGGTCATAATTTGGCACTATTTAAGCCAAATCAGCACATAGACAGTGACATCTATTTATGAATGACAAATGTGTAGACCTTCTTCAGTATACTGAGAAGGGTTAGACAAATATGGGCCAGCCCTCGGAGCGAAAACGTGTGTTTGTTAATAGATTCACTATCGAACCCTTCAAAATATTATGAGAAAAGGCACAAGGGCACATTGACATAAGCCATTCTAATGAGCATTTTTGATTGGTTAGTAGCACTCTTATTCAGATATGCGTTCTATAGCAACCAAGATGTTTATATAATATTATACGTACACCAATTTGTTGCTCCTTCTCTGAAGGGTTAAAAGGGCCTGACTGCACGCAATGCACGCAACTGGATGTCCCCACTGATAAACATGTGTGCACTCTTGTTAGTTGTTTGCATGTGACTATTTTTGTCTTTTTTCAGAAAATAGTAGATGTACTGCACTAAAGTATCACAGATGGGAACACTAGTTATGGATATCAAGTCAAGTCAGATCTATTTATATAGCGCTTTTTACATTGGAGCATTGTCTCAAAGCAACTTTACAAGTTTAGATTATCTCCTAATAACTACGTCCAATCCCAAATTGAGCAAGCCTAGGGCGACAGTGGAAAGGAAAAACTCCCTGAGTGTTATAGGAAGAAACCTTGGGAGGACCAAGACTCAAAAAGGGAACCAACCTCCTTGGGCAGCGTAGATGATAAATCTAAGAGCGAAACTAAAGTCATGGAGTCATAGTTCGAATAAAATGTGAAATATGCACATCGGCATTAAGTGGCCCAGGTATGATGGGACTGGAGCTGATGACGGATGTAACCATGTACCTATAAAAAAGAGAGAGAGATAGAGAATTTTTTTTTAAAAAGAGAGTGTTTTTGCCCATGGACCTCCTCTTCCTTCAAGTCATTGACTGCCTGAGTCTTATACCATCTTATACCAGAGTTATGTCCATAGCTGTTGCATTACTACTGATGTAGTATGGATATGGAAAGCTGCACTACAGGTGTTTTAGAGCCACTGTCTGTAAGCCCAATGGGGCTATACTGCTCAAATGATGGCTAAGAATGAGAGCTATCTGCTATGCTGTCATCTTCAACATATTGAACTATACATCTTCAAGTGAGGAATAAGAAGAGGAGTAGATCCTGACACTCCATTTATGGTACATGCTCACCTGCACACTGGGAATTCAAGTAATAGCCTCTGGAGCCCCCTGCAACCCTGACCAGGGTAAGTGAGGTTAAACATGAAAAAACATCGACAAAATACTCCATAGGAAATCTTTACTGAAAATGACGTATACAGGTTTTATATTTTACTGACATAAGTCCTGTTCAGATTATTTCAAACTGCAAAAATAATAATAAATAAATAAACATTATTTTACATTTACCAGACGCTCTTATGCAGAGTGACTTACAATTGATACAATCTTACAATCCAAGCAATTGTGGGTTAAGGACCTTGCTCAAGGACCCAACAGTGGAAGCTTGGCAAAGGTGGGATTTGAACCCTGGACCTTTTGGTCCATAGTCCAGTGCCTTAACCGCTCTGCTACCCCATACTTTAAAATATGTATTAATAGACATATTAGATCAAATGTACACTTATGCTATGCTGTGTGTTTAATTAATTTAACATACATTTGAAAACTATTCAAAGATATCCTGCCTCTGCTCTGACTTTGGTTGTCTTAAGGAGTTTGTCAGTTATTCAATACTGGGAGTTTCCCCTGGTCTGGTCACAGAAGCTGAAAAGAGTAGAATTGCTCTATTGTACAATGTAAATACTGAAGATATCTGCTGATTTAAAGTGTTTTAAGATTTGGATCAATTAAGAAGATTTGGAAACAATTGCTTTTGTTCATTAAATTTTAATTTTCCTTGAATCCACTTAACTGGAGTGTTGACACAATACAATGATTTTTCAAATACTGTGGTACCTCGGTTTTTCTAGTGGTACTAGAAACATTTGTCTTGGTTCTCATCAATTGCTTTGTTCTTGTCGCACTTGCTTAAATTGTATGAGTCGATCTGCTTAACTCATTTCAGCAGAAACTCGATTCATGATTCATTATTCACAAATCAGTACACAGTGATTCAGTTTCATAATAGTCTTTGCTCGGTGTGTTGCTTAGCCCTTACTCTGCTGTGTTTATCATGTTTTTCCTCCATGCAGATCTCCACCCCCATGCTTCACAGTAGGTATGGTGTGCTTGGGATGCAACTCAGCATTCTTCTTCCTCCAATCACGATGAGTTGAGTTTTTTCCAAAAAGTTCTGATATTATACCACATGATGTTCTCCCAATCCTCTTCTGGATCATCCATATGCTCTCTGGCAAACTTCAGACGGGCCTGGACATGTACTGGCTTAAGCAGGAGGACACGCCTGGCACTGCACAATCAGTGGCTGACTAAAAACTTTCTTGCCTCACTGTATTTATCTAGTGATATCACCAGAGTTACACCACTGCCATTAGCAGCCATATTTGCTATTCTTGTAATTGATTTTTCATGGCTATTGTTGTGTTTCCAATGGTCAAAACTAAAATATGAATACATATCATTACAAAACACAAGCCTTCTGAATTCCCCCCTCTTCCATATCAGTCACCCCACTCCTGTGACAGTCCCTCCACTCCCTGGTCTGTACATGAAGAAAAAAAAGAATAAATAAAAATTAAATAGAAAAAAGAGGAATAATAAAAAAGGATGATTTTGGTGTGTGAAAGGATTCCATTAGATTTTGGAAACTAAGTGGTCTGTCTGAATCATAAATGTCTTCAAGTTTTCTGATATCCTGATGCTATAACCACTGATTTGCTACTATTTGATTTGCTAACGTTGATATTACAGCACAGTGGCTCAGTGGAAAGCACTGTCACCACACAACAAGATGGTCCTGGGTTCCATCCCCAGTCCAAAGACAAGTAAAGACATGCTTGTTAGGTTAATTGGTTAGGTAGATTCTAATAGAGTGTTCATTTTTTCCCGAGAATAACCTTTGTCATATGCAAGTTTATAGCATCATGTATCACTGTAGAATGTAGAAGTACTGTAGTTATGGTCGAATATCATCTGGTCCCAGCGTTTCACTGTGCATGTTTAACTGTTTTTTATTGGCATCTGTACTTTCTCAAGTGTAGTGGATTGGTTCAATTGGTCTCACTCATATTACAAATAGATGGCCAACTTCTATGTCAAGGTCATCATCAGCTTTACAGAATTCTGAAATAGTATGGTTTAAATGTGGTATTTATCTCATTGGAATCAGATGTGGATCATTTAAGAGATGGATCATAAGATATACAATGCTGTCAACACTGTTTAGCTTAAGGGTCACAAAATAGATGTGTGTCTGTTAAAATAATATTTTTGTCTCACTATGTGCGTGATAAATTCTGCTTTACAACATAGCAAAACATTTATCTCAGCTCTGGAGTTTTTCAGTGGATTTTCCACAGATTTTCAACAGGTGATTTTTAATGTTTCTCTTAGAGATTTACAGCAGTGTTTCTGTACCTCTGTTTTAGCTTTTCTGGTTTTATTTAGGGGGACAGCAAAAGCAGAAGTGACATTTCTGATAAAACTTTAAAAAGAATAGTTGATCCCTTGCATTTTGACCATCACTAGATGCGTGATTCTTGCAATAAGCAATATCTATGTTTCATCTGTAATGATGTAAATACTAGACTTTCTTTGTAGGATTATTTGTGTTTGATATTAATGGTGAAATATAGGAAACAATAGTCACTAGAATAAGTGTAACAATGAGTGCATTTACATGCATTTAATAATACGATAACTGCAGAAAATCTGATTTTGTCGCATTTAATTCCGGGCTGCCAGATCTAGTGAGAAAAAAACCAGCTAATGTCAATGGAAAAAGAGACCAAATAAAGCCCAATTTTTAGAATATGTGGACCTGGCAACTGTGATGGAAAGCTCGTGCACATATGCAATCTGAAAACACTGATTATAAACAGTATAATGCTACGAGTAATTCGATAACTGGAGTAAAATCCAGCTCTCTTTATCAGATTTCTTAATCTGATTTCTAGATCAGAGTATGCTGTATACAATAATATAATAGAGTATGCTGTGTTAATAATATAAAAATAAAATATAAATAAACAAATAATATAAAAATAACTTCAGAAATGCGAATATGATTATTAAGTGCATGTAAACGCAGTCAATGTGAATGCAGTTTCAGTACAGAATTTTATGTTTAGTGTCATGACTTTGCACAGACTCAGCCTTGGCAGAAGAGCAAGTTTTTTTTCCCTTTATTGTGACACACAGGATAACATGGTATATCTTACAGGATGAGATCACTATTTCCTGGAATTCTATTTGTATGCCAAAATCTTCCTTCCAGCTCTGTACCATAAGCTCAGTTCTTCTGGATTCTTGAATTGGTGCTCTTTTCCTTGCTTCTCTGACCTAATTTACAGTCAGTCCTGGTATCTCAGCACTTGGAATATCATGGTGGAAGTCATCCTGGATGTGTTTGTTGGTTGGACATTATATATGCTCATTCAATTTCAGTAGAGCCCACATATTTGGAGACCCTTCCTCCAGATCAGACCTCGATAGATCACTGTCCTTTAAATACAACTGAGCACCCAATTGCATGACTGTCATCCCATTGATTGAAAACATCTGATTTCACATTCAAATTAACTGCTAATCCTAGAATCTCACATTATTTTGCTAATCATAGATATTTGATTTTTTTCCTCAATAAATAAATGAGTAAGCATACTATTTTTGTCTCATTAATTTAAATGGGTTCTGTTTACCTACCTTTAGGACTGTGTGAACATGTAAGGATGTTTAGGTCATATATATGCATAAATATAGAAAATTCTATAGGGTTTACAAACTTTCAAGCGCCACAATATATACATCAAAATCAATGAACAGGAGTCTCCAAGGGCAACACGCCATGTATGGATCGTCTGCATATTGGATTGCATTTAAAGACCACCCTCATCGTAATTGGAATGGATATACAGACACTGGAGAGACCGTTCGGATTTTGGATTTAACTTGCCAAAGTAAGATTGTTGTTCTGTGTTTCTTGCACATAGACTGCAATTCAGCCACATGATCGCTCTTACAGGATTTATCTAAGAATGTAATTTAAAACTGGAAATGTTGTTGCATTTATTTTGTGTTGATTAAGGTTAGAATATGTTTAAGAAATGGGTGATTTATGTATAAATGATTTCTCTGCTTAATACGTAGGATTTTGGTACCTTCAATTCTAGTGGTCTACTTTGCCATATTACTAACAACAGTCAAAGAGGAGCCAGCGTTCAATTCATTTTAATTTCTGTATTGACCACTCAGAGTCTGGATAGGTTACAATACAGCCCAGCAATTTAGACATAAAACGTATTATACAGATGATACTGTCGTTTCCAAGATAAAAGCAGTTGGCTTTGCTACAGCACTTCAGCACTTTTTGATTAATGGAACTTATCTGTTAAATAAAGTTTCTGATCAGCAGCTTAAAAATTTACTAGAAGGAACACACTTTGATATAATAAAGCATGTTATCCTCAATAATGCTGACAGTTCTTTAATGCTACTTAAAATGGTAAGACATAAATGCTTTATTATGTTATAATGGGTACCTGCTGGACCAGGCACATGTCCTATCATGACAGTCAACACGCAGTTTCACTGTACAAGTGACATCTCTTATACATCCACCCACTCAAATAGGCTACGTTCACCGCTTCACGTGACCCGCTCGCCCAGCGGTAAACATTTACAGCATTTAGCAGACGCCCTTATCCAGAGCGACTTACAATTCAGTCTTACAATCCAAGCAATTGTGGGTTAAGGGCCTTGCTCAAGGAGCCAACAGTGGAAGATTCGGCAGAGGTGGGATTTAAACCCTGGACCTTTTGGTCCATAGTCCAGTACCTTACCCGCTAGGCTACCACATTCCCAACAGTAATGGCACTTAAATTGTTGTGTTAAAAAGAGCACGTTATTGTGCCATGGCCACTTCTTTGGTTTGCGCCTCAGTATCTTTAAACTTCGCTTTTAAGCTTCTTATTTTCCTGTGGCCACATTCGGACGTTTATTTAGGCTTTTTCTCAAACATAGAGCAGTTGTGATGTGCCTTCTACTTTTGTTTGCACAGAGACATCACCTATCCCATCACTGAAAACCTCCCTCACTTCTCCTTAGAGCACATTTATGGGAAATGACGATTTGGAATGACGTAAAAGTCGCATGAATTCTGATCTCAGTGTTTTCATTCAGGTCACATTGCCACATATCGGATGTGAAAGGGCTCAGGTTGGATTTGAAAAGATTTGCATGTCCACACAGATCTGAAAAAATTAGATATGGGTCATGTTAAGGCAAAAAAAAAATTTGCCCACTTCAGCCTGGTAATGTGAACGTAGCCATTGTTATATAGCAATGTGAATATCATATTTTTACGTAACTCGTGTGTCATTCCAAACTGATTATCTATCTTGGATTCGCTGCACATCTTGTCGACCTGCACGTCTCAGCCTGAACCTCCAGACCTGACACAGACTTTGCCAACCCGCCCATTACGACCTCATGTCTGTGCTCTGATCTCGCCTTATTTCGCCCTGTTCTGTTTACATGAGTTACCTGAATAAACCTCTGTCTGTCATTTTATTCTGTCTCCTCTACTCCGTAAGATATACAGAATTGCAGTTTATGCTTCAAGAACAGCTTAAAGTCTTTATTGCCCATCACATTGTAAAGCTTCCATGGGCAGTCTGTTCAAGTGTGTCACTTATATCTTGTCGCAACAGTCACTTAAGGATACAATCCTATTGTTACATTCTTTCTCTTCTATTCCCAAAGTCTCCAATTTCTCAGTTAAGACCTCTGTCAATACATTCCTTTTTATCCTAACACAAAACATTACAGTTGTGACAATTACATTCAATCTGTTTGCAAATCAATAAAGCATAGACTAAGAATTTAAATCTCTTTGCTTCAAACCTCACCAAAGATTCTTATTTCAATCTGATTTCATCCCATTTATTCTTTTTTTCTTTAGGTCCAATTAAGTCACATAAGTTGTGTCCCATTTCAGGGGCTGCATCCTTCGGAGACTGCATTTGAAAACTGATTGTGTCATAGCCTAGGCTGTCCCATTTCCAAGGCTCCTATGTGGCTGAACAATGTGCCCTTCTTTTCCATGTTAATGAAGGATCCAATGGATGTATCCTTCGCCACCCAACATGTCCAGAGGTGCATTGTGTGCTGTTAGGCAAGCTGGAAATCTGCTGTAGTGCAATTCATCTCATTTTAGTTCGGCATTTGCTGCAGTCTACGCAGTCTTCGAAGGACAGACCTTCAAAAACCGCATTGAACGCGTCCTTAGAAGGATGCAGCCCCTGAAATAGGATGAAGCCATAGTTCATCAAGTGCTATCGTTTAACCCGAACTCGAACCCTAAGACCTGACCTAGTGGTAACTGTTGCATTTTTTTAGCACAAGTGTTTGTCCCTAGTTCCCTAGCTGTAATATCCTTCCCATGTCTGCGTGGGCTTACTCCGGATGCTCTGGTTTCCTCTGGTTTCCTCCCACAGTCCAAAGACATGCTTTAGGTTAATTGACTACACCAAAATGGCCCTAGTGTTGGACAGTGGTAGCCTAGCAGTTAAGGTGCTAAACTATGGACCAGAAGGGCCAGGTTTCAAATTCCACCTCTGCCAAGCTGCCATTGTTGGGTCCTTGAGCAAGACCCTTAACCCACAAATTACTTGGAATGTAGCAGTTGTAATTGCTAAGATTCTATCAGATTGTCCGGCTCTGGATAACGGTGTCTGCGAAATGCCTAGATGTGTGTGACTGTGTGTGTGCCCTATGATGGATTGGCACCCTGTCTGGGGTTTTCCTGCCTTGGACGCTGTGCCGCCAGCTAGGCACCGGCTTTCTTGGGATCTTGTCCAGCATTAAGCAGAAAAGAAAGTGAATGAATGATTGAATGAAGTGAATGATTCTAACTTAAGTTCATATGATCTACAGTAATTGACCTGTCCCTTTTCTTCAGACAGTATGAGGTTCAAATGGTCACAATTTCCTCAACTGATTCAGGTCTTGTACAGATGAATGTTGTAGTATGCACATTGACTGTGTTGATTGTTTTGTTGACCTCCTGTTTTCAGAGTTTTTTACTTCCGGATGCAGAAGGTTAATTTTCATTGGTAGCAATGTTTTTGACCGATGGCCGAGAAACCTTTGAGCTGGACTTGTTTGGAGTCCCTGTTCTGGTGTATTAGAACGATCCAAAACTGCCAAGTTAGGATCCTGCTTTGCGGCTTTGACTTTAAGCCTGAGTCTCTTAGCTGCTTTCACTGCTGAAAGGCATTTTAGGGTTTTCCATTACACTGAGGATAGCCTGGGGATGAGGACTTGTGTTAAAAATCTCACAACTGGCTAAATCGAGAGAACAGTGGTCCATTATCTGGCATAACAGTAACTGGAATCTCTTGACTTACAAAAAAAGCTTTCAATTTTAAATTCACAGTAATACTCTTTATGACTGGTAGATAATGTACTTCCCAGAAGTTAGAAAAACAGTCCAAAGTGATAAAATAATCCCTACTGTTGTCTATAACCAAATCCATACCCACTTTTTCCACTGTCTATCGGGCATTTCATAAAGGTATAGGGCCTCGCTGTCTATTCCTATTCCTTATTGTCCACTGAATGAGAGATTTGGTTGCATTTTGCTATGTATGACTTGATCTGTTCATTCATAACCCACAATACACACTCTCTTGCTCATCTAAGGCAGCCTTCAGCACTTAGGTGTGAACAGCGTATACACCTTCAGATTTCATATCTGAGGGCACTACAGATTATAGGTTCATGTAGGTTTTTACTTCTGGTGCGTTGACTTCCTTACACATTCCAAAGACATGCGGTTACCTGGTCACTAAATGCTCCAATGTGAGTATGCCTGATTAGTATCGATATAACCTTACTATTCTCATGAAAAGCCAATGATGCAGTGACATTAAATAAAAAGAAATAAACAAAATAGGGAATATATAGCACATTCACTCCTAAAAGTGATTCAATCATGGTAGCGCAGCTCATCTTGAAAAGTGTCTCAGGTGTTTTCCTCCATCCCCATAGTATTGCTTGAATTAGAGTCTGCAGTCTTTGATTCACTTTTGTAGTGGAGTGGCTTATGTATTACCTGTTCTCTGAAATAGGTAAATATTGAAATCTCTATTTCAGCTTCCACTGACCCAGCTGACAAGCATTTGGTAAGGTATCCTCTGTTCATTGTGAAGTAAAAGTATGAGCAGCATTTAATGTCATACTGGGACATAAACGATGTCAACATCATACTTCTGAATATGAAGCATCAACTTTTAAAGTAGTTTGGAAGCAT
This sequence comes from Ancistrus triradiatus, assembly GCA_025084515.1. Lineage (NCBI taxonomy): Eukaryota > Metazoa > Chordata > Actinopteri > Siluriformes > Loricariidae > Ancistrus > Ancistrus triradiatus. The sequence goes on from JAJAGP010007701.1 coordinate 10,276, forward strand.
TTAGTAACAGTTGGATACTATACTCTCTATGATTCATGATCTTTAAGTTTATGCTCACAAAATGGACCAGACATTACTATAGTCACATAGTTTTTTTATGCTACTGTAATGTAAGTATAAAGGGTATTTTCACAAGAAAACTGCATGCACACGATACCGCTGATGGAAGTGGAACGCTACCATTTACACAGCATTCAAAGCCTAAACTGTTATACACATGCTAAACATTTTGTAATTTATGGAAATTCACAATAAGTATAGAAAATACTGTAATGTACTGTTACAACCCTGTGTAGGGAAAAGCCCTTGAAGAATACACTTGAAGCCAAAAATGCATTGATAGAGAGTATTGACAACATGGAAGATCAGCCAGATGAAACAGTGAATGTGCAGTTTATATAGTTATTGATGAGAGAGAATATGCATGTAGTTGCATATCAAACAAAGGAGTAATACTTACAGTGGGGCAAAAAGTATTAAAGGTACACTTGAAGTGTACATCATAGGTACACTTCAACTATTAAAGACAAAATGAGGAAAACAATTCCAGGAAATCACATTGTAGGATTTTTAAAGAATTTAATTGAAAATCATGGTGGAAAATAAGTATTTAGTCACCCACAAACAAGCAAGATTTCTGGCTCTCACAGACCTGTAACTTCTTCTTTAAGAAGCTCGTCTGTCCTCCACTCGTTACCTGTATTAATGGTACCTGTTTGACCTTGTTATCTGTATAAAAGACACCTGTCCACAGCCTCAAACAGTCAGACTCCAAACTCAACCATGGCCAAGACCAAAGAACTGTCAAAGGACACCAGGACGAAAATCGTAGACTTGCACCAGGCTGGGAAGAGTGAATCTGCAATAGGCAAGCAGGTTGGGGTGAATACATCAGCTGTGGGAGAAATCGTAAGAAAATGGAAGACATACAAGACCATTGGTAATCTCCCTTGATCTGTTGCCCCACGCAAGATCTCATCCCGTGGGGTCAAAATGATCACGAGAACGGTGAACAAAAATCCCAGAACTACACAGAGGGACCTGATAAATGACCTGCAGAGAGCTGGGACCAAGTAACAAAGGCTACTATCAGTAACACACTACGCTGAGAGTTGTGTCCACCTGCTTAAGCCAGTACATCCAGTAATCCAGGCCCATCTGAAGTTTGCCAGAAAGCATGCATATGGGTGACCCAGAAGAGGATTGGGAGAATATCATATAGTCAGATGAAATCAAAATAGAACTTTTAAGTTGAACTGTTGTTATTGACCAAATACTTATTTTCCACCATAATTTATAATTAAATTCTTAAAAACCCTACAATGTGATTTCCTGGATTTGTTTTTCTCATTTTGTCTCTCATAGTTGAAGTGTACCTATGATGAAAATTACAGACCTCTCTCATCTTTCTAAGTAGGAGAACTTGCACAATCAGTGGCTGACTAAATACTATTGTTACCCCACTGTATGAGCACAATGTTATAAATAAGCAGCAGGAAGGCATACACACAAAAAATGAGTATCTTGCACAAAAAAAGTCTCTAAACACATCAACTGAGTTACAACATTCTCTAGCCCAAATGTGAGCTAGCGAGCAAACAAGCACACTGCCGGTTA
>JAJAGP010007702.1:0-11892 GCA_025084515.1 Ancistrus triradiatus
TTCATTCTCTTCCCATGTCAAATTTGATTGAATGTACCTAGCTGGAAGTCAAGCCTACACCCACCTGTCACATTCGTTGGAACAGACCTACCAGCAAGTCACGACCACCTGTCAAAATTTGATGGTTTGGACAGAGCTTATCTAAGCAACAAACACCCTCTTCATCCTCTTCCCATGTCAAATTTGATTGAATGTACCTAGCTGGATGTCACAAACACCTGTCAAAAATTTGATGGAATGTGCCTAGCTGGAAGTCATTCCCACGACCACCTGTCAAAATATGACAGCTGGGCCTAACCGGAAGTACCGCCTTACAAACCGGATGTCCCGCCCACCTGTCAAACGTTTAATGGAATGGACCTGTTAATACTCTCTGGTGTCCTACTGGCGCCAGGTCGGCTGAGAAAGAGATCGTAAAAGTAACCAGAGAGAGCGTGTGTATTTATCTTGCTTTGGGAGAAATTAGGGCTGATTTCTCTTGGGAGTGGTTGAGTCTGTGGTGTTGACTGTCAGAAATCCTTTTAAAGCTACACATTGGTTTATTTTATGGTGGCGGGATGCACAGGTCATCTGGCTCTCTAAGCCAGAGCCCCAATTTGGTGGGTTCGAGAAGAGGTTGATGTTAATGGGCCATCATTTGCTGAGAAGATTTTGTCCAGATGGTGGCCATTTACATTCCAAAGAGTCACAAAGTTTTATGGCTTGACAACCATTGAACAGAGGGTATAGAGAGTTGGGGGACTTATAATCCAGCTATTAACGCTACAGATGTCTAAGATCTCTTCTTGTAGAGAATATTTGTGTTCTTGATCCAATCCAGTTTATTGTCAATGTGCACACCTAGATATTTGTGATCCTCCACAATGTCCACACTGACCCCCTTGATGGACATAGGGGTCACCGATGCCTTGTTCCTCCTCAGGTCTACCACCAGTTCCGTTGTCTTTGTCAAATTTAGCTGCAGATGGTTCAGCTCGCACCATTCGACAAAGTCCTTCACCATCGTTCTATACTCAGAATACTCAGAACTCAGAAATTCTATACTTGCTGAGTCGTCAGAAAACTTCTGAAGGTGACAGGTCTCAGTGCAGTAGCTGAAATCCGCGGTGTAAAGGGTAAAGAGGTAGGGAGAGAGGACAGTTCCCTGTGGAGTGCCAATGTTACTAACTACCCTGTCTGACACACAGTTCTGCAGACGTACATATTGTGGCCTTCCAGTTAGGTAGTCAGCAATCCAGGACACTAGGGAGGATTCTACCTGCATCTCTGTCAGCTTGTCAGTCAGAAGATCAGGCCAAATGGTGTTGAACGCACTGGAGAAGTCAAAAAACATAACCCTGACAGTGCTGGCAGGCTTGTCTACATGAGCGTAGACTCGGTTGAGCAGGTAGATCATGGTGTCCTCAACTCTTAGGCGGGGCTGATAGGCAAACTGAAGGGGGTCCAGAAATGGTTGTACACTTGGCCGGAGCTGATCCAGGATGAGCCTCTCCATGGTCTTCATTATGTGGGACGTCAGGGCCACTGGCCTGTAACCCTTGATATCACTAGGTTGTGCCATCTTCGGAACAGGAACAATGCAAGAAGTCTTCCACAACACAGGAATCTTCTGGAGACTCAGACTCATATTAAAAACATACTGAAATACTCCACAAAGTTGGGTGGAACAGGTGTTAAGCACCCTGGGTGAAACCCCATCCGGTCCTGCAGCCTTGTTTTTGTGAAGTCTATTCAGTTGTTTTCTCACCTGGTCAGCAGTGAGACACAATGTAGAGGTGCTATGTGGTGGAGGGGTGAAGGTGTGAGGTGAAATGTCACAGAAGGGGGGAAGAATATCAGGAGTAGGTTGGGGGTGGTGACGGTGAGTTTCTGAGGACCGGCCTCTGAGGAATCAAGATGGGGGAGGATAGACGCTGTAGTGTTAAATCTGTTAAAAAATAGATTTAGCTGATCGGCTCTGTCCATATTTCCTTCTACACCTCTGTTATTACTTGACCTAAATCCTGTGATGGTCCTCATGCTGCCCCATACCTCCCTCATGTTGTTATGCTGAAGTTTCAACTCTAGCTTCCTCCTATACATGTCCTTAGCTTCCCTGATGTTTGTCTTTAGCTCCTTCTGGATCGTTCTCACCTCGTCCCTGTCTCCAGCTCTGAATGCCCTCTTCTTATTGTTAAGGAGAGCTTTAATGTCCTTTGTAACCCACGGCTTGTTATTTGGGTAGCATTTAACAGTCTTGGTAGAGACAGTTGAGTTCACACAGAAGTTAATGTAATCTGTGATACACTCACAGAGTGTAGACCAGTCTGCAACCTCAAAACAGTCCTGCAGTGCCTCATAAGTCTCCTCAGACCATCTCCTCACTGTCCGTGTTGTCACAGGCTGACTCTTTACTAGAGGCACATACAAGGGGCTGAGGTTCACCAAGTTATGGTCAGACCTTCCCAGTGGGGGAAGAGGGGAACAGCTGCATGCATCCTTAACATTTGCATATAACAGATCCAATGTTCTCTCCTCTCTAGTAGGACAGTCCACGTACTGTATGAAATTTGGTAGTACCTTAGCCATAGTGATGTGGTTGAAGTCACCTGATATTGCTATGATTGCATTCGGGTGTTGAGTTTGGAGACGCGCTGTCATGCCCGCTGCCAGCCCCTCAGTCCACACCCGCGTTCTGGAACGTTCATCTTCTCCTACCTTCTGATTCTTTTCACCTGTTACTCATCCACGCCTCTTTCCTTCCCTATTTATACCCTCCTTCGTTCGTTCCCCCTTCGCTAATTCACTTGGTCCCATACCTCGTCTCTACGCTCATCCATCTCGTCCTGTCTCCTGATTCTGCTATTCCTGTTCTCCTCTTCATCCTCCCCTTCTACATTCGTCTGTCTTCAGTATTGCTCCGTGTGTTTCTGCATTGCTGGTTTGGTGAATAAATCCCGCTGTTTTCGACTCAGCCATCCGCGTTTGTCTCTTTCTTACAAGCCGGCGTCACACGTGCTATGGTTGAATGAATGACGTCACATGCCGACTCCGGGTTAGCCGAGGGGGGAACATAAACAGCCACGATAATTACTTGGGAAAACTCTCTTGGTAGATAATATGGTCTGAGTCTATATGCTGAAAATATCAGAGTGTTCAGAGATTCAAACAGTCTTAGCCTTTCTGTAAGTCCATCATTAGCCTGTTGTTAAACCTCTACCATTTGTAAGCCTCTCATTAGCTCTTAGTCGCTCATTAGCCTTTAGTACTTTTTAATTATCTTATATTACAACGTATATAGAATCCACCAGTACAAAATGAAAGATAATAAAATAACCACATAGTGAAGGTGAGATTAGGAAAAGGAATAATAACAGCTAACAACTACAAACAAACACTCTGTCTTAGAGACTCAGAGCAATCAAACAGGCAAAAACATTATCACCTTGGTGCTGTGTGGGATGGCTGCCTCTCCAGTAGCTCTGTATTTTTTTTAGCTTTTCAACCTTTATTTTTACCTCATTTCTTCTAAAATTGTGTATTTTATTTATATCCCATAGATATTTCTAGCGTTAAGATGCAACTAGGAGCCATTTTTCTCACTTACATGAAAGAAGAGCTGCTGGCCCTGAGACCAATGGGACGAGCCATAATACATCATCCCATCCCGGCAGAACTGAGGAGAAAAACTAGGGGATCTAAATCCAGTGCTAAGCTAAAGGCTAAGCTAGCAGACAAACGGCGATGCTGTAAAACATCCATTCCCTCCATTATTATGGGGAATGTAAACTCACTGCCGAACAAGATAGATGAGCTGTCCGCACTAAACAACCAGTGGATTTACCGTGAGAGCAGCTTGTTGATATTTACAGAGACATGGCTAACCCAGCTCGTACTGGATACTAATGTGGATCTGTGGGGATTCCCCGCTGTGAAATACAAAAACGTGCGGGAACAGCAAAGGTGGGGGACTCATCATCTATGTTAACAACTGCTGGTGTAATCCGGGACATCTCTGTAAAGACAGTCCTATGTTGTTCGAATTTGGAGCTGCTAGCAGTTAGCCTGCAGCCATACTATCTGCCGAGGGAGTTCAATCACGTGATTACCATGTGTGTTTACATTCCTCCGAGGGCAGATGCAGCCACTGCATGTGAGAGGATTCACTCTGTCACAGCAAGGCTGCAGACACAGCACTCTGAGGCATTTATGATGATTTCTGGGGATTTTAATCATGCTACTTTGGACTCTTCCTTAGCTGCTTTTTACCAGGTTCTGCATTGTCCAACAAGAAACAACAGGACAATTGACCTACTGTATGCTAATGTGAGGGAGCCTTACGGGGTCACACCCCTTCCCCCACTAGGGAAGTCTGACCACAACCTGGTTCATCTGTAACCAAAGTACACTCCCTTGGTTCAGAGGCAGTCTGCAACAACCTCCTCTTTTAGTAGATGGACCCTGGAAGCGGAAGCTACTCTCAGAGACTGTAATAATACCACAGACTTTGATATGCTGCTTAGCCTACATGGGGAGGACATAGATGGGATGACACACTGTCTGACGGATTATCTCAACTTCTGTGCAGAAGTGGTTTCCCCCATTAAGACTGCACGGTGTTACCCTAACAACAAACCATGGGTAACACAGGAAGTCAAAGCTGTCCTCAACAGGAAGAAGGTTGCCTTTTGGAGCAAGAACAGGGATGCGATGAAAGCAGCACAGCAGGGGGTGAAACAATGTCTGAGGGAAGGTAAGGACAGCTACAGCAGAAAGGCAGAGCAGAAGCTGAAAGAGAACAACATGAGTGAGGTCTGGGAAGGTGTGAAAACCATCACAGGCCACAAAACAAAGATCAGAGCTGTGGAGGGGACAATGGAGAAGGCTAACGAGATGAACGACTTTTTCAACCAGTCCAGCCCCCCACACTCTCTCCCTCACTGCAGCAACCTATCCAACTTCTCTCAACACACCTTCCCCTAGTCACTGCAGCAGCTCCCTCCTCCCCCTCTCTACCCACCTTGACACAGACGCATACTACATTCTTCAGTGCAGATCAGGTTAACTGAAGAAGCTTCACTCCAGGAAAGCAGCAGGCCCGGTGTGTTCCCGAATATTTAAGACCTGTTCTGCTGAACTGAGTGAACCACTACAGCATATTTTTAACCTCAGCCTGCAGCTGGGGAGAGTCACCACCCTCTGGAAGACATCGTGCATAGTTTTAGTTCCCAAAAAGAACAGGCCCAGTGAGCTGAATGACTTCCAACCAGTGGCACTCACTTCTCATTTGATGAAGACTTTGGAGCGTCTCTTCCTTGGTCTACTCAGACCACAAGTGCAACATGCCCAGGACAGACTTCAGTTTGCATACCAGGAGGGTGTTGGAGTGGAAGATGCCATCCTCCACCTGCTATATCGAGCCTACTCGCACCTGGATAGGGGAAATGACACAGCTCTTTTTGGACTTCTCTAGTGCCTTCAACACCATTCAGCCCCTTATACTTTGAGACAAACTGAGCAGGATATGAGTGAAACCCTGCCTGGTCTCTTGGATCTCCAGCTACCTCATCATTAGACCTCAGTACGTCAGGCTGAAGGACATCACGTCTGACGCTTTGATTAGCAGCACTTAAACACCCCAGGGCATGGTGCTGGCCCCTCTCCTCTACACCCTGTATACCGCAGACTTCTGTTACAACTCGGAGCTGTGTCACATCCAGAAGTTTGCAGATGATGTAGCCATTGTGGGGTGTATCAAAGATGACAGTGAGGAGGAGTATAGGAGCCTGGTGAGGGACGTTGCTGCGTGATGTAACAGGAACCATTTGCAGCTTAACACCACAAAGACCAAAGAGCTAGTCATTGACTTTGGGAGATCCAGACCAACACCACGACCGGTCCTGATCGAGGGGGTTGACGTGGAGGTGGTGGACTCCTATAAGTAACTTGGGCTGTGGCTGGACAGCAAGCTGGACTGGTCCAGAAACACCAATCACCTGTACAGGAAGGGACAGAGCAGGATGTACTTCCTGAGGAGGCTGTGATTCTTTAACATCTGCAGGAAACTTCTATGGATGTTTTATCAGTTTGTTTTCACCAGTGTCCTGTTCTACACAGTGGTGGGCAGTGGGCAGTGGTGAAGATGCCAGTCACCCTCTGCACACCGTCATCAGCAACCAGAGTAGCCTGTTTGGTGACAGAGTTCTCCATCCAAAGTGCAGGACGAACAGACTGAAAACCTTCTTTGTCCCTCATGCCATCAGACTGTACATCTCCTCTCTGGGTGGGAGGAGACGTAACAGGACAGAGAATAGGAAGGAATAATAGTAGCAGTAGCAATCTGAAACCCCAGCTCTAAACAATTCATGTGTAATACTTTAACAATGTGCAATAATTTAAACTTACAGGATTCTTATAGAGTATACATGTTACATATGCATACATTCTTTCATGTGCATTATACATTTTTATTTTTAGTATTTTTAATCTTATATATTCTTATTTTTCTTCTAATTGTTATTATTATCTTTCCACTTTTTCTGTGTGTACTGTAACAGTGATGCTGCTGGAAACTTAATTTCCATCAGGGAAAACTCCAAAAGGGATCAATAAAGCTTATTTTATCTTATTTTATGAGCAATCCAATAGTCAAAAAGCTATGACTAGCAACACAAGTGCCACTGTTTACCTGTTTACCATGGGTCAAACAAGCTTACCTTCCTCTGTCAAACAGTCACTGAGCAGCCTTGTCAGATAGCTCTGGTGTAGCAGGTTATGGTATTAACTTGAAATAAATTAATTTTAAAGAATGAACAGCACAGCCTGATTCCTTTGGGCAAAGGGAGAATCAAGGGAAACCAGTTAATTTGAAAACAAATATGAACACTCTAAAACCTGTCTTTATCAGATTTGAGATCTGCTAGTCAGCCATGGTTAATGAACGAAGTCTCACTGACAAGCGGGATTTTAAAAAGACATGAAAAGTTTATTGAATGCAAGGAAGACTGTCAAGTCTCGCCTCCAAACCCCATTTTTCCTGGATTCTTTCTTTGCCATGAGCAGACCAAGCTGCATTGCTCACGGCATTCTGGAATCTGGAAGCCTCACCGCTTTTGGACCCATAACTGAACTCAGCTGTGGGGCTTCCTATATAAGCTGTACCGTTTGGGACACTGGGTGCGGATTATTGTTGTTTCTCTACCATGTCTGTGCCGCCCGCGATTCTAAGTCCGCTTCCTCATCCGCCTGACATCTTCGTGGTGCTTCCTCGTCCAATGGATTACGTCGCCTTAGGACTCTCCTGGTCAGTAGAGCTTTATTCCATCCGTTCCAGGACTTAGTATGTGTGTGTTGCGGTTAAGCCCGCTTTTGTTATCAGTGTTGCGTTCAGCTCCTTTATATATTTGTGTTGCGGTCCCGCCTGCAGTGCTTATGCCTTTTTGTTTCTGCACCTGTTTTCCGGCTCTGTACTCGTTTGGTTTCGCGCCTGTTTTCCATTTCCGCCTGTTTTTCGTTCCACGCCCGTTTTCCCAGCTTTGCCTATGCTGCTCACTGTGTTTGCCTTTGGTTTAGTTATTTCCTTAATATATCTGGTTTTAACTGGAACCTGCACTAATCTCACAAGTTCCTCTTCGTGTTACAAAGGCAAAATTACAGCAATTACTCGATGAAATTGCAAAATTCATAACAAGTATTAAATCTATAGCAATCTTTGTGTATACGAGTATGTAAGCTTATAACATATGAAAAGACATGAAATGTTTATTAAATGCAAGGAAGTGTGTGAGTTGTGATGACAAGTATACTCTGCTACAGTCACAGGCACACGCGCACTCACATACACAGAATTTGTACAAGTACAGGTAACTCTAGATTGTCTGGGGATCTGTGGATATAAGCTGAACTCAAAATGATGTAGAAGCTTAATTCTAATGAGATCTCTAATAGAACCTGTGCACACTGACTCACAAACCTAACTCTTCTGTCTACACATAAACACACTCAAAGCCATGTCCACTGTCAATGACTGGTGGAAGATAGATAGATGGATGGATGGATGGATGGATGGGTGGATGGATGGATGGATGGATAACTTTATTAATCCCAGAGGGAAATTCCTGTGTTACAGCAGCAAAGTCAGACAAAAAGGGGAGAGCAAGATACAAATATACATAGGGAGCAGTGTTATAATATAATTATAGCAAAAAGTATGATCCTTAGGCAGTAATCATATCACATCATCACAATCAACAGACAAGCTGAGTTGGGTGATGATATCACAGACAGGAACTTCCTTCCTCTCACAAAGCCAAGCCACATTAATGGACTGTAACCATAAACATGAAAACAAATGCATTTAAAATAGCATTATTTTGTTCTTAGTCCGTGTTCTCTTTTTGTAGTTAGTGTTAATCATGCAATTAGATGTCAGGATACATGTAACATTCTCCTTAAGAGCAATAGGAAAGTTTTTCCTTAATCTAAGCCGTAGCTTTACTTTACTGAGCTCAGATGCTTCTGATGCTTAAGTTCTAATAAACCATAAGAATCATGTAGAAGCTCAGGAACATCAGGATATAGATTATTAGAGGAAATCCTGTACCAGAGCTTCATCTTCTGCAGCTGTTCTTTTTAAAAAGCTCTGTACCAAAATGATCGAGCTTTAGATCAGAAATCAGAACATTTCAGCTCATTCAGTTTCAGGTGGACAGTCACTAATGTACAGGAAGTGTCCAACAAGTCACCAACAAGAGGATGATAGTACTCATGAAGCATGTAGAACCACTTCCTATGTGCTGGTCTTTGTGTTGTTACTCTTCATCATGTTCTTATTTGATGCTGGAATAGAGAAAATAAAAGAGAAGGATCAGACATGATCACATGTTTATCACCATCAGCTATCACACACCTCACAACCACAATCAGTGTTACACAATCACACAACCTACCACCACACATCCACATCATGCAGTACCACCATCAACAGAGGGGGCAGTACAGCACCATGTGATGCACCTCAGCAGCAGCCTGAACAAACTACAGCTGTGTGTCATCATCCAGAGGATTAACATCAGTTCCATTCAGTTCTATCAGAGGTAGTCCTGGGACTACCAGACATGTAGGTACAGATACAGATGGGTTGTAAAGGTATGGAAGGTGGGATCAATACCAAGGACCAAGGGTCCAAGGGGGCAGTGTGTTAACTCATCAGGGGGCACAACAATTCATACTGGTAAATATAACTGGATCCTAAATCAGTAACTCACTGTAATTTCTCCAGGTTACACTTTGGATCCTCCTGTAGATCAGACAGAAGCTTCACTCCTGATTCTCCTGGATTACTGAACATCAAATTCAGTTCTTTCAGGTGGGTTGATGGATTTAATCTCAGAGCTGAAGCCAAGGCACAAAATCCTTCATCTGCTATCCTGCATGTACTCAGCCTAGAGAAATAAAGACATCAATACACACACAGTTAATGATATTAATGGTATTAAGTGTAGGACTGAGATCTAGAGGGGAACATCTGTTAGCAGTGTGAACTCAACAGAGAACAGATGAATTAAACATCCAGCCGTGTGGCCTCTGTTTTATTATCAAACCTAATGCACTTCAATTAATCAGAAAAAAGAAGCAGTGGTTCACCTCTGCTAGACTCATTATTACTTTATAATCACATCAGCACTGAAGCTGCTTACTTCTGATTGGATAATCACATGGACTGAAGATCCAGTGAACTTTGTGTAAGATCTCACCTCAGTATCTCCAGGTTACATTGAGGATTCTCCAGTCCAGCAGAGAGCAGCATCACTCCTGAATCCTGCAGCTTATTATAACCCAGGTTCAGATCTCTCAGTCTGGAAGAGTTTGAACTGAGAACTGAAGACAGAGCTGCACAACTTTCCTCTGTAAGTTCACACCATCTCAACCTGACAGAGAAATAAAGATCAGATCACTGTATCAGACAATAAAGGAAGGAAGATCACAGAGATGAACTCTGTAATTTGTAGAACTGTTCAGAAGCTCTGATAAACGTTCTGATCACAATCACTACACTACAGGATAGGTTCCCCATTTGAGTCGGGTTCCTCTCAAAGCTTATTTGGGTCATGGAGAAGTAGGGAGAGTCTGATCCACAAAATATCATTTTTACCAAAGCTGAATTTCTGCAGGACATAAATGAGGTAAGTCCACTCAACTCAATCAAAGTTTTTTTAGCATCTAGCATTAGCAGAGCTTCAGAGTCAGTGGGACCTGAGGGGAAATACTTTATGATTCTTATTCTCCTAATACTGAATAAAGATCATCTATCATTAATAAAACCAGTTTGATCAATAATGCTGAGTAAAACAGATTCCAGATATTTAGCTAGTACTTTGGCTAAGATTTTAAGATCTCTATTAGGAACACTGACTGAACAAAACACTCCACAGTCCAATGAAGGAAATCACAGCCTGACAGAGATAAAGGTAGAAACTTCAGTTCAAATGAACCATCAAACATTACCAATGCGGAGGGGATAGTTCACATGAACAGTTTTTATGAATAACGGGGTACAGAATAGAACCAAAACAGAACCACAGTCAGATACAGCAGCATTAATCATTAATCATCATCATCAATCATCTCTTTAGCTAGAGCTGAGTGTGTATTATGAAACCTCCTGAAACCAGACTGAAAAACAGCAACAGCTTTCTCTATAATCTTAGAAATTACAGGAAAAAGCGTGTGTGTGTGTGTGTGTGTGTGAGATCTCACCACAGTATCTCCAGGTTACAGTGTGGATTCTCCAGTCCAGCAGAGAGCACCCTCACTCCTGAATCCTGCAGCTTATTATAACTCAGGTCCAGATCTGTCAGTCTGGAGGAGTTTGAACTGAAAACTGAGGACAGAGCTGTACAGCTTTTCTCTGTAAGACCACACCGACTCAGCCTGATGGAAATGGAAATCAGATCAGATCACTGTATTAGACATTAAAGGAAGTAAGATAATATGTGGGACTGTGGTAGCCTAGTGGTTAAGGTACTGGACTCTGGACCAGGGTTCAAATCCCACCTCTGCTAAGCTGTCACTGTTGGGTCCTTGACCAAGACCCTTAACCCACAACTGTTTGGATTGTAAGATTGTATAAGGACGTCTCCTAAATGCTGTAAATGTAGAATAACAGAGATGAACTCTAGGTAATTTATAGAGATGTTCAGTAGCTCTGATCAAAGTTACTGCTATTGCTAATTATTCATCATTAATTATAATCAGTGATAAACAGTAACTAATTACATTTACTCAATTCCTCTACTTAAGGACCACTTGTAACTATTTCTGTTTTACTGAAGTAATATTTTACTAATAGCCTCTGTACATTCTCTGTAGTACAGAAGTACTGTAACATCTCAAATACCTTATACTATTATAACAAAAAATACTACTACTACTACTACTACTACTACTACTACTACTAATAATAATAATAATAATAATAATAATAATAATTAGGGATGCATGCAATCAATTTCTCATCTGAAGCTGAAAACTAAAATTTAATTTGTGTTTTTTGAATCATGTTTGTTTAATAACACATAGTAATAACAATAATTTTATTACTGATCCTGACATGAAGTGATTACAGATCATAATCAGAAACATTTATTCACCATATACACTACCTGTATTAGGAATTGTTCCTGATCTTGGTAACAACAGTAAGATCCTAACATACAGTGGGGCTTGAAAGTTTGTGAACCCTTTAGAATTTTCTATATTTTTGCATAAATATGACCTAAAACATCATCAGATTTTCACACGAGTACTATAAGTAGATAAAGAGAACCCAGTTACACAAATGAGACACAAATACTATATTTGGTCATTTATTTATTGAGGAAAACGATCCAATATTACATATTAGTGAGTGGC
>JAJAGP010007703.1:0-11886 GCA_025084515.1 Ancistrus triradiatus
TTTCCTGGATTTTTTTTCTCATTTTGGCTCTCATAGTTGAAGTGTAGCTATGATGAAAATTACAGACCTCTCTCATCTTTCTAAGTAGGAGAACTTGCACAATCAGTGGCTGACTAAATACTTTTTTGCCCCACTGTATGTGGGAGAGTATAGAAACCAGAACCAATGACTTCCTTTTCACCTTCCAGGTCGCCTGTAGCTATTTAGGGATCTGACAGGCACTGTAAATAGCCGAGGGTCAGCAGGGCGTCATTGCTCTGTTCGCTGGCACCGCAATCTCTAGCCTACCGACACGGAAATGTGTGTAGCAGGCCAGAGGGAGGAGGAACAATGGAGCATTCTCATGCAGAAACACAAGCCGGCCTAAGAGGAAACGCAGAGAACATCTGATAAATTTCATTCATCCCACTTAGATATGCATGGCTTGCATGCTGGATGACGTTCCTCGTTTTCTCAGTTACACCGTGGCACAGAGAAACCATTCCTCTTTTCTGCTCCAATCAGATACGTAAACACCCCCCTCTAACCCTCCTCTAACCCCCACCCCCCACCCATTCTGATTACAACAGCAGGACCGTTCTCGTCCACATTTCCTGAACTTGCAATCACAATCTGTACTGTTAAAGCATGGCAATGATTATCGCTCATGTAACGCAGCCCAGACAACCTCCCACCTCGATCCTTTTGCTGATTCTTGCTTTAAATCATTTGTTTTTTAGGACCCCTTCCTAGAAATTATGCTAGTGCCTGATTCATGATGTCTGCACCAAATTGATGAGCAAATCAAATTCTAATGAGCACTCCAAGGACTTGCATCTTCTAAAGTGGTTCCAAACCTGCAGTCTGCATCTGTTATTTAAATAATATTAAAATAACACACACTAAAAAAAATCCTCTATAAAATTACTTAAATAGACATTGTTTGAATTTAGCTAAATATCTTGAAAAAGGGAAAAAAAGGGGGGGGGGGGGGCTATTAATGGAACCCAAGTCAATAGGAAAAATGCTGTAAATTATGTTCATTTTTGCCATTTGCAAAGAATCACTTTATTCTTATGGTCTGTGTGAGTGTGAACCTTTTGGTGGTGTATGTAAAGAAACAAACAAATAAAAATGTTATATTCTTGAAGCCAGCAAGACTTTTTTTTTTTTTTTTTTGTATTGGTTTAATTCCAGATTTGGTACCTAATCTGCAGATCAGTTTGCTCGAGCTTGTTACAATTTGCTGGGGTTGTTTTCGTAGTTGTGCAGCAGGTTGGCTCCTGTGATCCAGACCCACCTCACACATGTTCATGTAGCTCCACTCTCAGCTGGTCTCTGTCGCTCTTTCAATATTGATTTCAGCATAATGGCATCATTAAACAAGCTGTGCACGCTGTTTACAGTGCTGAAGAGAATGCTCAGCATGGGGCTGGTCTGAGCACTTCCTCATATTTTCTCCTCTTCGCCGAAATAGTTTTGTGTGGTGGCCAGTGTGGTGGATCATCAGCATGTGGGCAGCGTTAAACGAGATCGCCAGTCGATCATGTCACCGTCTGGATGGGTGATGTTGAACGGATGTCGATGTTAATGGATTAAACCGTATGAAGTATGAACTCTGTACCTGGTAGTTGGATCAGAATTTGACCTGGCCTTTAGATGGGTTTTTTTCCTTTTCCTCTGTTTATTCTGATTATTGTTGTTTCAGAGCACTCAAGTGCATTGAGCTACCATGTGGCATTGCATGAGCAGCAGTTTGAAGTGCATCTTGTGAAGAAAACGTGTGGTCCCTTTACACTCCCAGACTGGTGCTTTTACGTTTAGATTTTAGTCGTTTGACTGATGCATTTATCCAAAGCAGGTGATCAACTGAAGTCCAAATATTACACAAAAACAAAAACACCTTGAGCGTCTAAGGAGATAGTAACTTCGGGCTCTTGCAGATGGCATTGCATGAGGATGATCGAAGGAAGGAAGGAAGGAAGTAGCTGAATTTACAGGTGTTACAAAGTGTGCAATCATAAGGGTCTACCAGCAGTTTCAAAAATCCCAGTCTACAGGAAATTCTCCTCAGAACTGTGGCCGAAAGACAAAACGTACTTACAGTCTGGTTTCACAGCTTGTGAATAAAAATAACTTGCTTCCAGGCAAGAATTGCTTCTAGAAGTGAACAAAGAATTCGTGTTGACTTCTAGAAGTAATTCTTATTTTTATTTACAAGTCGTGTTTTGGGAATGATACACCTGCAAATTCAGCTACTTCTTTCACACTATGACCTTTGGCACACCCTTTTTGCCAGTCTTTAACATCTGCATTGCGACTCATTTTCCACACAGCTGTTCAGACATTCACTGCACTGTACCAACTCTCCTCAACCTATGAATCCCACCGCACACCTCACAGGTATTTATAGCCCGATCATCCTCATGCAGCGCCATCTGTAGGAGCCTGAGCGTACTACCTCCTTATATGCAAGGTGATTTGAATGGGGAGGTTATTTGACTTTTTTTTTTAGCTCTGTGAATTGTATTGTGAACCACCCAGAGTTATGGAAGGTCCCTGGGGACTGTGGTAGCCTAGCGGGTAAGGTACTGGACTATGAAGCAGAAGGTCCAGGGTTCAAATCCCCCTGCCAAGCTGCCACTGTTGGGACTTTGACCAAGACCCTTAACCCACAATTGCTTGGTTTGTAAGACTGTACCAATTGTAAATCGCTCTGGATAAGGGCGTCTGCTAAATGCTGTAAATGTAAATGTCCCCTATTCACAATTCCCTACATTATGCACACTATAAGAACACACTTACATTTATGTCATTTAGCAGACGCCCTTATCCAGAGGAAAAGGATAAGATTGTATATATGATACAGTCTTACAATCCAAGCAGGGCCTTGCTCAAGAACCCAACAGTGGCAGCTTGGCAGAGGTGGGATTTGAACACTGGACCTTCTGGTCCACTAGGCCACCGCAGTCCTATAGGGAAGAGAATTGGTAAGGGAGTTTGGAGACTTCCTTATACACTTTGCTATGCAAAAGCACATTCCATCACATGACCACACTGACATTTACAGCATTTAGCAGACGCCCTTTTCCAGAGCAACTTACAACTGATACAATCTTAGAATCTAAGCAATTGTGGTTTAAACCACCCTCAAGGACCCAACAGTGGCAGTTTGTCAGAGGTGGGATTTGAAACCTCGACCTCCTGGTCCATAGTCCAGTACCTTACCCACTAGGCTACCACAATCCCACTGAAGTGGGACATACCATATGACATACCACCATGCTGTTTCTTTTAAAAGTACAATATGGACAAAAGTATTGGGACACCTACACAGTACACCTACAAGAGCTTTTGCGACATCCCATTCTAAGTCCATGGGCATTCATATAGAGTTGGTCCCTCTTTGCAACTATAACAGCTTCCACTCTTCTGATCTGGAGGCCTTCATAGTAATAATAATAATAAATGACATTTATTTAGCACTTTTCAAAGACCCAAAGATGCCTATTAATGCCAATTAAAAAGAACATACAAGGACTGACACTAGCCAGACAGTATAAGTGACAAAACAAATAACAGAACACATGAAAGCAAATCCTTAATGACATGAGAGGGATGTTAGGATCAGGATATGCCATAAGAATCAGGACAGTGGGTGGTTGTAGGCAAGAGAAAACAGGTGTGTTTTAATATAGATTTTTTTAACTATGATTTAGTTAAGATCCATTTCTTCCTGACATATGCATTTTCATGTCCCCCTCTCTCTTTGCAGTTCCTGCCTAGAGCTCCAATGCAGACGACTCGGCCTGCTGTCCCCACCAATAACGGCTCGCTCCGGCCTGGTTCGCAGGCCCCGGCCACTGCCGTCTATCCTCCTAACACGCCTGTCATGATGGCCATGACCACGTTGCCGTTTCCCTCAGCACAAACAGCCCAGTACTACATCCCTCAGGTATGTTCCATTTGTAATGCTTTAGTTTGTAATGAGTTTAGTTAGTCAGAGATATTGTATAACTTTAATTCCAGCATTAACACCATTTCACCAGCTAGACTAGTTAGACTGCACAGTATCTCGCAGTTTGTTGTAATTTTCTAAAAATGTGCTTTCACCGCTGTTTCTGGCAGCTGCTCTTCCTAAGGTTCACGTAAGTTTGAGTCAAAAAATATGAAAAATTGGATGCAATAAGCAGTACACTGCCGATTTTGCAAGTTTTCCCACCTACAAATAATGGAGAGGTCTGTAATTTTTATCGTAGGTACACTTGGTACTTTGTATGGTAGGTACACAACTGTGGGAGACAGAATCTTAAAAAACATCCAGATAATCACACTGTATGATTTTTAAATAATTAATTTGCATTTTATTGCATGAAATAAGTATTTGATCACCTACCAACCAGCAAGAATTCTGGCTCTCACAGACCTGTTAGTTTTTCTTTAAGAAGCCCTCCTATTCCGCACTCATTACCTGTATTAATTGCACCTGTTTGAACTCGTTACCTGTATAAAAGACACCTGTCCACAAAATCAATCAATCACACTCCAACCTCTCCACCATGGCCAAGACCAAAGAGCTGTCTAAGGACACCAGGGACAAAATTGTAGACCTACACAAGGCTGGGATGGGCTACAGGACGATAGGCAAGCAGCTTGGTGAGAAGGCAATAACTGTTGGCACAATTATTAGAAAATGGAAGAACCACAAGAAGACTGTGAATCTTCCTTGGTCTGGGGCTCCATGCAAGATCTCACCTCATGGGGTAAGGATGATTCTGAGAAAGGTCCGTAATCAGCCCAGAACTATATGGGAGGACGTGGTCAATGACCTGAAGAGAGCTGGGACCACAGTCTCAAAGATTACCATCAGTAACACACTACGCCGCCATGGATTAAAATCCTGCAGAGCACGCAAGGTCCCCCTGCTCACGCCAGCTCATGTCCAGGCCCGTTTGAAGTTCGCCAGTGACCATCTGGGTGATCCAGAGGAGGCATGGGAGAGGGTCATGTGGTCAGATGAGACCAAAATAGAGCTTTTTGGTATCAACTCCACTCATCGTGTTTGGAGGAAGATGAAGGATGAGTACAACCCCAAGAACACCGTCCCAACCGTGAAGCATGGGGGTGGAAACATCATACTTTGGGGTTGCTTTTCTGCAAAGGGGACAGGAAGACTGCACCCTATTGAAGGGAGGATGGATGGGGTCATGTATCGCAAGAGTTTGGCCAACAACCTCCTTTCCTCAGTAAGAACATTGAAGATGGGTCATGGCTGGGTCTTCCAGCATGACAATGACCCAAAACACACAGCCAGGACAACTAAGGAGTGGCTCCGTAAGAAGCATTTCAAGCTCCTGGAGTGGCCTAGTCAGTCTGCAGACCTGAACCCAATAGAAAACCTTTGGAAGGAGCTGAAACTCAGTGTTGCCCAGCGAAAGCCCCAAAACTTGAAAGATCTGGAGAAGATCTGTATGGAGGAGTGGTCCAATATCCCTGCTGCAATGTGTGCAAACTTGGAAACGTCTGACCTCTGTAATTGCAAAGAAAAGTTTTTGTACCAAATATTAAGTTCTGTTTTCCTTTTGTATCAAATACTTATTTCATGCAATAAAATGCAAATTGATTATTTAAAAATCATCCTTTTTTTTTTTTTTTTTTAAGATTCTGTCTCTCACAGTTGAAGTGTACCTACGATAAAAATTACAGACCTCTCCATTCTTTGTAGGTGGGAAAACTTGCAAAATCGGCAGTATATGAAATACTTATTTTCCCCACTGTAGGTATGTAGACATGGTCAAGATGACCTGCTGAAGTTCAAACCAAGCATCAGAATGAGGAAGAAAGGTCATTTAAGTGACTGAATGTTGGTGCTAGATGGCCGGTTTGGGTATTTCTGGGATTTTCACAGGTTTTCATCTCTAGGGTTTATAGAAAATGGCCAAAGAAAGAGTAAATATCCTGTGAGGGCAGTTCTCTGGGTGAAAATTCCTCGAGAGCATGGATCCATCCTGCCTTGTAACGGTTCAGGCTGCTGGTGGTGTAATCTCGGGGATATTTTCTTGGGACACACTGGGTCCCTTTATACCAACTGAAAATCGTTTAAATGCCACAGCCCAACTGAGTATTGTTGCTGACCATGTCCAGTTCGTGGTGGAATGGGAGATTCACATCATGGATGTTCAGACGACAAATCTGCAGCAACTGCGTGATGCTATAATGTCAGTATGAAAAAAAAAGTCTCTGAGAAATGTTTCCAACACCTTGTTGAATTTATACCATGAAGAATTAGGGCAGCTGGTGTAGCTAATAAAATGGCCGGTGAGCATATGTAAAGCTGAACCCTAACCCAAGCATAGTCAAAGTTAACATTCTAAAGGTCACCAGGAAGGTTTTTTTTGGGACGAAGAAAACCTGAAGCCATAATTTAGTAACCGTACCCTCGGTTTATAAAGTGGGCAAGATCTTCCCCTTTATAAAACAGAGAACTAAATCTTTATTTAGTTGTAATTATTTATTATTTATTAATTATATATTTAACTTTATAATTTATATTTATTTATTCAATTAATTATTAATTGTTCATTTTAAATCATTTATTTAATCAGTTATTTCAAAACATGATTGTGAAAATAACAAGGCATATTTTAAGTATCATGATTTAAAACACGATTATAATATCCATATTGTGGGGAGGTGCTGTGGTCGAGGATTGGTTGTAAGAGGAAGCGGTTTCATCTAGAAGGAGTGGCTAAGGGTTAAAGGTTCATCTGTGTATGATTAACACCAGCCTATGTAAATGCTTGTTTTTCCGTCAGTAGGGTGCTTGAACTCATGAAGATCACATAACACACAGACTAGCGGAATAGAAGTTCAACTATGAGCAGAACCAAAAATGAAAGTAACATTCAAGTTGAAATTTGTTAATCTGGGCAAATACCAGGCAAAACATGAAATCTCTGGGGTTCATACTGTCTGCAATGAATCCAAGAAGTTGAATCTGTTCATCTGGACATAGATTTTGTTGGAGAAACGTTTCGTCACTCATCTAAGTGACTTCTTCAGTCTCAGCAGTTCCCCAATCTTATATACAGCACCGTTGCATAACGACTGGTACCAGCACCGTTGCATAACAATGGGACCGGTGATCAGTTTAATATGCAGATTGACATGACCATTAACGACAATGGCCACGTGTGCCATTCACACAGGATTGAGGAAGGGCTGCGATGGCTCCGTTGTAAGATGGTGAGAGGTGTACTCTGAGACCCCCTCCTCGGTTCAGGGATGGACGTTCCCTTTTTACAAAAATGGCTTCTTTTACTCCGCGTTCAAACCATCGTTCCTCCCTATCAAGGATCTGCACGTCTTCATCCTTGAAAGAGTGGCCACTGGCCTGTAGGTGGGTGTAAACCGCAGAGTCCTGACCTGATGAGGTAGCTCTTCTAGGTTGTGCCATCCGTTCCGCCAGTGGCTGTTTAGTTTCCCCGATGTACAATTCCTGGCAATCCTCCCAGCACTTCACAGCGTACACTACATTACTCTGTTTGTGCTGGGGGACCCGATTCTTGGGGTGGACCAGTTTCTGGAGTAGCGTGTTTTGGGGTTTGAAAGCCAGAGACAGGTGCAAATGGGAGAAACTTCCAGTTCAAATGTTTGTGAAAAAAAAGCACATAAAGGAAACAAGATTGACTGGTCTGATGAAAAGACTGAACACTGCCATAAAGCCCAAATTGGTAGAGTGCTGGAGTGATGGTTGACCCTCTGGAAGCTTCTCCCTTCTGCACACAGGATCTTTGGAGCTCAGCCAGAGTGACCATTGGGTTCTTAGTCACCTCTCTTACCAAGGCCCTTCTCTCCTGATTACTCCTGAGTTGTGGGGCAGATGGCTCTAGGAAGAGTCCTGGTTGGTCCAAACTTCTTTCATTTAACAATTATGGAGGCCACTGTGCTCTTGGGAACTTTCAGTGCAGCAGATTTTTGTGGCCTTCTCCAGATCAGTTCCTCCACTTACTTCTGAGCTCTGATATGCATTGTTAGCTGTGAGACCTTATATAGACAGGTGTGTCTCTTTCCAAATCAACTGAATTTACCACAGGTGGATTCCAGTTAAGGTGTAGAAACATCTCAAAGATGATCAAGAGAACTGGGAGGCGCCCAGGGCTAAATTTCAAGTGTTATAGTAAAGGGTCTGAATATTTATGTACATGTGAAATTTCAGTTTTTCCTTTTTAATAAGTTTGAAAAAATTCTAAAATTCCGTCTGAAAGGGTCTGAAATGATGTACAGAAATATTATAATATAAAAATGTATAAATATTGCTGTTTGTCTGCAACAACTGCTTATTAACATTCATTAGCATGTTAATAAGCAGTTGTCGGAGCTGACACTAAACACTGGCGATGAAAGACAAAGGCAGCATTGTGGCCAAATCTTCCTGCCCTCTGCAGGAACGCTGATAACGGCTCATGTCTCTTCTAATGCATCTTCCCAATACGTTGTTGACAAGGCCGTGCGCATTTATATGCTAAATTATTTCATCAGTGGAGGATTTCAAAATGCTGCTTAAAGCAAGGCCTTCGTACGATTCCTTACTTTGTCTCATCTTTTTTGGAACGGTTCTGATCTCATTTACATAATCTGGACCGCAGCGTAGTTTAGGTCTCTCACACAGTATTGTTCAGTCAACGTGTCTTCCCTCTTCATCTTCAGTTTCACATTATTTCTAATATTTAAGTTAGAGTTTTAAACCATGTTATAAGTCCAGGGTTAGTCAAACAAAGGCTGTGAAAGGTTTTCGTTGAATTTTGTTAGCTATGTTGCGTAATGCCATGGAGAAAAGCATGAATGTAAACATGAACATGACCACCCAAGTGTCAGAGCGTCCTGGTCCAGAGCCAATCCTGGAGGTACACCATGGACCCTCAACCTCAGCCCTAGACTCCAGGGGCTGGGTTAATGACAGCTTTCTTCAGAAAAAACTTTTAAAGGTTCTTAAGATAAACACAAAGTAGTTCATAAGAAGGTTCCTAAATGCACATCTCAAAAATTGAGTTCTCTAATATTATCTTATGAAAATCGTAAGTATTTCCCTAACATTTTCTTATGTAGGCAATGTTGTATTTTACATCTTGCAATATACATTGTGAGACACATTTTGAATTTGTATTCATCGTTATTGCGTTTATTCTACTCGGAGGACGGCAAAATGGAGGGAAAACATCAAACCAAGCATTCTGAAAATAAATAGAGGCCATGATGGAAGAAATAGCTGATAGGAAAAAAATCCTCCTTGGAAAATAAGATACCTGAAAGGCCTTTAAAGTTTTGAGTTGAAAGCATGTCGGCCTTATTTCCAATAACTAAACTGTTTAAAGCTTGGTGAATGTAGATGCTTACTTTGTGAACTCATACAGCCTAAGGGCCTTTTCACACCGAGATGCAATTTTAGTGGCACCTTCACATCATATCCGATGCATTTTTTTTGTCTGAACTCACTGAAAACGTGGGAAGGCGACCAAAGAGGAACAAACGGATTCTTTGAGCAGCAGCAGTAGTGATGATGAAATGGTCATTTTTCTTTTAAGCACTACAACTAAACGATGCTCGTATCGAGTTCACCCCATTCTACAGAACAGAGTTTCACTGACTCGTCCAAGAACATTGTGTGCATGAACAGGCTAGAATGCACTTTAATAAACACGACAACGGTTCCATAAAGTCACTGTGAGGTACTCAGTCGTCCCTCCTCAGCCTTTCAGCTATATCACTCCAGCTCTTTTCTTTAGTATCCACATTTTTAAAGTCAGCGTGTTGCTTGTCTTATAAGCTCTTGTGCTCTGTACGAGCAGGATGAGCTGTCCAGTCTAACCTATTGTTAAGAAACATTTAAGAACATATTTCAAGAATGCCACTTGTTCTTAAGAAAATAATTAAGAAAAAACAAGATCATTCTTTCTGAAGACACATTTGTGAATTCAGTCCCAGGTCCTTAGGAAGTGCAGTTAGTACTAAAGTCTTACAATCCAAGCAATTGTGAATTAAGGGCCTTGCTCAAGGACCCAACAGTGGCAGCTTGGCAGAGGTGAGATTTGAACCCAGGACCTTCTGGTCTATAGTCCAGTACCTTAACCGCTAGTCCACCACAGTCACTTATTTAGGATAAGTCCCAATATTTAAATGACTCTTTGCTTAAACTGCTTTTTCTCTCTGTGTCCTCAGTATCGTCAGAGTCCTTCCTATGTTGGACCCCCACAGCAGTTTTCTGTGCCACCCCCTTCCTCTGGAACCTTCTATCCTGGACCTGGTCCAGGCGAATACCCTACACCCTACAGTGAGTGCAAATCAGCCACACATACACTTCATTGTCCATTATTTATGCACTCCAATACAGTTCTTCAGTCTGACCATACAGCTCTTAGCTGGCTTGGGTCTTGTTCTTTTAAGAAATTACTCTAACATGTTGTTTCTCTCTACCTCATTAACAGCCGGTCCAAGTCCGTTTTTTACCAGTCAGGCCATGTATCCCTCCTCCACCTCCTTCATAGTGCCTACAGTGCCACAGCAGCCTCCGCCAGTCAAGCGGGAAAAGAAGCCGGTGAGCATAAACCTTCTGCAACTAAACGTAAACACTCATTGTTGGGACTAGACCAAGACAATATTTGACCCAACACAGAAGCGAATGGAGAAAAAGGTGTCTGTGTATCACAGGACCCCCATAGATCAGGTACAGTTTGGGTGGTGGATCATTCTCAGCACTGCAGTGATGTGGTGGTGGTGTGTTTTTGGTATGAGTGGATCAGACATAGCAGTGCTGCTGGAGTTATAAACACCTCAGTGTCACTGCTGAACTGAAAATAGCCCAACAACCAAAAATGTCCAGCCACCAGTATCCTGTAAGCACTGATGAAGGATTAGAGGATGACCAACACAAACTGCTGGTTCTTTGGGGGTCCGGACCATTAGAGAACAGAGTAAAGAGAACTAACAAAGTATGCAGAGAAACAGATTGACTACAGTCTGTAATTGTAGAACTACAAAGTGCTCTTATATGGTAACTAGAACTGATGAAATGTACAGTGATTGTAGAAATAAGGAAGTGAAACTAATAAAGTGCTTGGTGTATATCCAGTGTCAAAGAAAAGTAACTAACTTAATCGAGTAAGTGAGGTTTCTTAGTTTATGCATCCAACAAATACTATTTACAATCAGCGATTTGGCAGATGCCGTGATCCAGGGGGTCTTAGAGAACGTGCAGACAAATGAAGGTTCCTCAAAGTAAGTATTCAATGAACTGTAAGTATTAGTCACCAGTTAGACTAGAAATGAATGCTATATGGAGACTAACAAGCAAGTTCTCAGTTTGACGCCAAGGTTTGACTCGCATCCAATAATAACAAACACTAAGAGCTTCAAGGTAAAGCTGACAAAAATTTACAGCTCTGGAAACAGTTAAGAGACCACTGCAAAATGGTCAGTTTCTTTGGATTTACTGGTTGTAGACACTGCATATGCTTGAGTGAAATTGGTCATTTTTTGTTGTATTCTATAAATTACTGACAAATTCCAAATAAAATATTTATTTGCAGTAATGACGAGAGCATTTATTGGCCGCAAATGACAAAGATGATGCAGTGTTTTCAGACCTTGATACAAAGAATGCAAGTTTATATTCATTCTTTAAACAAAACAGTACGTCAACAGTATGTCAATCACAGCTTTCATGTGTTTTGTACTTTTGCTCGATAAATAAGGCTTGGTTCAGGTGATCACCTACAGTGGGGCAAAAAAGTATTTCGTCAGCCACTGATTGTGCAAGTTCTCCTACTTAGAAAGATGAGAGAGGTCTGTAATTTTCATCATAGCTACACTTCAACTATGAGAGACAAAATGAGAAAAAAAATCCAGGAA